>JAPZAG010001292.1:0-34997 GCA_027475135.1 Bactrocera correcta | reverse complement strand
AACGGCAGTGTATGTAGAAGAATTCCGTAATCTTATATTTAGGTATAAAGTCGTTTTTCTTGTATATATACATATAGCAATCGATATCGAAATGCTTCAAATCATTAGTTTAAAATATTTAAGTTCATAAACCTTCTTTAACGAACTGAAGCTGGCATAAAGCAATGGCGGCATAACAGCAGTGCATTTAGAAGAATTCCGTAATCCTATATTTAGGTATAAAGTCGATTTTGTTGTATATACGCATTAAGCAATCGATATCGAAATGCTTCAAATAACTGGTTTAACATATTTAAGTTAATAAACCTTCTTTAACGAACTGAACATAAATCCATAACTGCATAACGGCAGTGCATTTAGAATAATTCCGTTATCTTATATTAATGTATAAAGTCGATTTTCCTGCATATACACATTTAGCAATCGATATCGAAATGCTTCAAATCATTAGTTTAACATATTTAAGTCAATAAGCCTTCTTTAACGAACGCAAGTTGGCTTAAAACCTTGGCGGCATACGGCAGTGCATTTATAAAAATTCCGTAATCTTATATTTATGTATAAAGTCGATTTTCTTATATATACACATTTAGCAATCGATATCGAAATGCTTCAAATAACTGGTTTAACATATTTAAGTTAATAAACCTTCTTTAACGAACTGAACATAAATCCATAACGGCATAACGGCAGTGCATTTAGAATAATTCCGTAATCTTATATTTAGGTATAAAGTCGAGTTTCTTGTATATACACATTTAGCAATCGATTCCGAGATGGTTCAACTCATTAGTTTAACATATTTAAGTTAATAAACCTTCTTTAACGATCTGGAGTTTGCATATAGCCATGACGGCATAACGGCAGTGCATGTAGAAGAATTCCGTAATCTTATATTTAGGTATAAAGTCGATTTTCTCGTATATACACATTTAGCTATCGATATCGAAATGCTTCAAATCATTAGTTTAACATATTAAGTTACTAAACATTTTATAGCTTACTGAAGTCTACGTAAAGCCTTAACGGTATAACGGCTGTGCATTTAGAAGAATTCCGTAATGTTATAATTTTATAGTTAGGTATAAAGTCGATTTTCTTGTATTTATACATTTAGCAATCGATATCGAAATGCTTCATACCATTACCTTCTTTAACGTATTGAAGGTGATATAAAGCCATGGCGGCATAACGACAGTACATGTGGAAGAATTCCGTAATCTTATATTTAGGTATAAAGTCGATTTTCTTGCATATACACATTTTTCAATCGATATCAAAATGCTTCAAATAACTGGTTTAGCATATTTAAGTTAATTAACTTTCTTTATCTTACTGAAGTTTACATAGAGCCATAACGACATAACGGCAGTATATGTGGCAGAATTCCGTAATCTTATATTAAGGTATAAAGTCGATTTTATTGTACATACACATTTAGCAATCGATATCGAAATGCTTCATCTCATAAGTTTAACATATTTAAGTTAATAAACCTTCTTTAACGTACTGAAATTTATATAAAGCCTTAACGGCATAACGGCAGTGTATTTCGAAGAATTCCGTAAACTTGTATTTCGATATAATGCCGAATTTGTTGTATATACGCATTTAGCAATCGATATCGAAATTCTTCAAATCATTAGTTTAACATATTTAAAATAATTAATCTTCTTTAACGTAATGAAGGTGATATAAAGCCATGGCGGCCTAACGACAGTGCATTTAGAAGAATTCCGTAATCTTATATTTAGGTATAAATTCGATTTTGTTGTATATACGCATTTAGCAATCGATATCGAAATGCTTCAAGTAACTGGCTTAGCATATTTAGGTTAATTAACCTTCTTTATCTTACTGAAGTTTACATAAAGCCATAACGGCATAACGGCAGTATATTTGTGTGAATTCCGTAAGCTTTTACTTAGGTATAAAATCGATTTCCTTGTATATACTCATTTAGCAATCGATATCGAAATGCTCAAATCATTAGCTTAACATATTTGAGTAAATTATACACGGCAGTGCATTTAGAAGAATTACGTTATCTTATATTTAGGTATAAAGTCGATTTCCTTGTATATGCGCATTTAGCTATCGATATCGACATGCTTCAAATCCTTAGTTTAACATATTTACGTTAATAAAACTTCTTTAACGCACAGAAGTCTCCATAAAGCCTTAACGGTATAACTGCAGTGCATTTAGAAGAATTCCGTAATCTTATATTTAGGTATAAAGTCGGTTTTGTTGTATATACTCATTTAGCAATCGATATCGAAATGCTTCAAATCATTAGTTTAATATATTTAAGTTAATAAAGCTTTTTTAACGCACTGAAGTTAACATAAAGCCATGGCGGCATAACGGCAGTGCATGTAGAAGAATTTCGTAATCTTATATTTAGGTATAAAGTCGATTTTCTTGTATATACACATTTAGCAATCGATATCGAAATGTTTCAAATCATTACTTTAACATATTTAAGTTAGTAAACCTTCTTTAACGCACTGACGTCTTCATAAAGCCTTAACGGTATAACTGCAGTGCATTTAGAAGACTTCCGTATTCTTATATTTAGGTATAAAGTCGATTTTCTTGTATTTACATATTTAGCAATCGATATCGAAATGCTTCAAATAATTAGTTTAACGTATTCAAGTTAATTAACCCTCTTTGTCTTACTTAAGTCTACATAAAGCCTTAACGGCATAACGGCAGTGCATTTAGAAGAATTCCGTTATCTTATATTTAGGTATAAATTTGATTTTCTCTTATGTACACATTTAGCAAGCGATATTAAAATGCTTCAAATCATTGGTTTAACATATTTAAGTTAATTAACCTTCTTTAACGTATTGAAGTTGATATAAAGCCATGGCGGCATAACGGCAGTGCAATTAGAAGAAGTCCGTAGTCTTATATTTAGGTATAAAGTCGGTTTTCTTGTATATACACATTTTACAATCGATAACGAAATGCTTCAAATCATTAGTTTAACATATTTAAGTTAATTAATCTTCTTTATCTTACTGAAGTTTACATAAAGCCATGACGGCATAACGGCAGTATATTTGGGTGAATTCCGTAATCTTTTACTTAGGTATAAAATCGCATTTCGATATCGATTGCTAAATGTGTATATACAACAAAATCGACTTTATACCTAAATATAGGATTACGGAATTCTTCCAAATCTACTGTCGTTATGCCGCCGTGGCTTTATATCAACTTCAATACGTTAAAGAAGGTTAATTAACTTAAATATGTTAAACTAATGATTTGAAGCATTTCGATATCGATTGCTAGATGCGTATATACAAAAAAATCGATTTTATACCTAAATATAAGATTACGAAATTCTTCTAAATGCACTGTCGTTATGCCGCCATGGCTTTATATCACCTTCATTACGGTAAAGAAGGTTAACTAACTTAAATATGTTAGACTAATGATTTGAAGCATTTCGATATCGATTGCTAAATGTGTATGTACAACAAAATCGACTTTATACCTTAATATAAGATTACGGAATTCTTCTAAATGCACTGCCGTAGAAGGTTAATTAACTTAAATATTTTAAACTAATGATTTGAAGCATTTCGTTATCGATTGCTAAATGTGTATATACAAGAAAATCGACTTTATACCTAAATATAAGATTACGGAATTCTTCTAAATGTACTGCCGTTATGCCGTTGTGGCTTTATGTAAACTTTAGTAAGATAAAGAAGGTTAATTAACTTAAATATGTTAAACTTATGATTTGAAGCATTTCGATATCGTTTGCTAAATGCGTATATACTACAAAATCGACTTTATACCTAAATATAAGATTACGGAATTCTTCTACATGCACTGTCGTTATGCAGCCATGGCTTTATTTTACCTTCATCACGTTAAAGAAGGTTAATAACTTAAATATGTTAAACTAATGATTTGAAGATTTTCGATATCGATTGCTAAATGTGTAAATACAAGAAAATCGACTATATACCTAAATATAAGATAACGGAACTCTTCTACCTGCACTGTCGTTATGCCGCCATGGCTTTATATCACCTTCATTACGTTAAAGAAGGTTTATTAACTTAAATATGTTAAACTAATGATTTGAAGCATTTCGATATCGATTGCTAAATGCGTATATACAACAAAATCGACTTTATACCTAAATATAAGATAACGGAATTCATATAAATATACTGCCGTTATGCCGTTATGGCTTTATGTAAACTTTATTAAGATAAAGAAGGTTAATTAACTTAAATATGCTAAATCAGTTATTTGAAGCATTTCGATATATATTGTTAAATGTGTAAATACAAGAAAATCGACTTTATACCTAAATATAAGATTACGGAGTTCTTCCAAATGCACTGCCGTTATACCGTTATGGCTTTATGAACACTTCAGTAAGAAAAATAAGGTTAATTAACTTAAATATGTTAAACTAATGAGTTGAACCATCTCGATATCGATTGCTAAATGTGTATATACAACAAAATCGACTTTATACCTAAATATAAGATTACGGAATTCTTCTAAATGCACTGCCGTAGAAGGTTAATTAACTTAAATATTTTAAACTAATGATTTGAAGCATTTCGTTATCGATTGCTAAATGTGTATATACAAGAAAATCGACTTTATACCTAAATATAAGATTACGGAATTCTTCTAAATGCACTGCCGTTATGCCGCCATGGCTTTAAGCCAACTTCCGATCGTTAAAGAAGGTTTATTTACTTAAATATGTTAAACTAATGAGTTGAACCATCTCGATATCGATTGCTAATGTGTATATACAACAAAATCGACTTTATACCTATATATAAGATTACGGAATTCTTCCAAATGCACTACCGTTATACCGTTATGGCTTTACGTAAACTTCAGTAAGAAAAATAAGGTTAATTAACTTAAATATTTTAAACAAATGATTTGAAGCATCTCGATATCGATTGCAAAATGTGCAAATACAACAAAATCGACATTATACCTAAATATAAGTATACGGAATTCTTCCAAATGCACTGCCGTTATACCGTTATGGCTTAATGTTAACTTCAGTTCGTTAAAGAGGGTTTATTAACTTAAATATGTTGAACTAATAAGCATTTCGATACCGATTGCTAGATGCGTATATACAACAAAATCGACTTTATACCTAACTATAAGATTACGGAATTCTTCTAAATGCACTGTCGTTATGCCGCCATGGCTTTATATCACCTTCATTACGGTAAAGAAGGTTAACTAACTTAAATGTGTTAAACTAGTGAGTTGAGGCATCTCGATATCCATCGCAAAATGTGTATATACAAGCAAATCGACTTTTTACATAAATAAATATAAGACTACGGAATTCTTCTAAATGTACTGTCGTTATGCCGCAATGGCTTTATATCAACTTCAATACGTTAAAGAAGGTTAATTTACTTAAATATGTTAAGCTAATGATTTGAATCATTTCGATATCGATAGCTAACAAAATCGACTTTATACCTAAATAAAAGATTACGGAATTCTTCTAAATGCACTGCCGTTATGCCGCCATGGCCTTAAGCCAACTTCAGTTCGTTAAAGAAGGTTTATTAACTTAAATATGTTAAACCAGTTATTTGAAGCATTTCGACATCGATTGCTTAATGCATATATACCAGAAAATGGACTTTATAACTAAATATAAGACTACGGAATTCTTCCAAGTGTACTGACGTTATCCCGCCATGGCTTTATATCACCTTCAATGCGTTAAAGAAGGTTAATTAACCTTAATATCTTAAACTAATGATTTGAAGCATTTCGATATCGAGTGCTGAATGTGTATGTACAACAAAATCGACTTTATACCTAAATATAAGATAACGGAATTCATATAAATATACTGCCGTTATGGCTTTATGTAAACTTCAGTAAGATAAAGAAGGTTAATTCACTTAAATATGCAAAACCCAGTTATTTAAAGCATTTCGATATCGATTGAAAAATGTGTATATACAAGAAAATCGACTTTATACCTTAGTATAAGATTACGGAATTCTTCTAAATGCACTGTATCAACTTCATAAGATAAAGAAGGTTAATTAACTTAAATATGTTAAAGTAATGATTTGAAGCATTTCGTTATCGATTGCTAAATGTGAATATACAAGAAAATCGACTTTATGCCTAAATATACGATAACGGAATTCTTCTAAATGCACTGCCGTTATGCCGTTATGGCTTTATGTTAACTTCAGTTCGTTAAAGAAGGTTTATTAACTTAAATACGTTAACCAGTTATTTGAAGCATTTCGATATCGATTGCTTAATGCATATATAAAAGAAAATCGACTTTATACCTAAATATAAGACTACGGAATTCTTCCAAATGTACTGTCGTTATGCCGCCATGGCTTTATATCAACTTCAGTACGTTAAAGTAGGTTAATTAACTTAAATTTGTTAAACTAATGATTTGAAGCATTTCGATTTCGCTTGCTAAATGTGTATGTAAAAGAAAATCGAATTTATTTTTAAACATAAGATTACGGAATTCTTCCAAATGTACTGTCGTTATGCCGCCATGACTTTATGTCACCTTCATTACGTTAAAGAAGGCTAATTAACTTAAATATGTTAAACTAATGATTTGAAGCATTTCGATATCGATTGCTAAATGTGTATATACAAGAAAATCGACTTTATACCTAAATATAAAATTATAACATTACGGAATTCTTCTTAATGCACTGCCGTTGTACCGTTAAGGCTTTATGTAGACTTCAGCAAGCTAAAAAGCGTTTATTAAATTAATATGTTAAACTAATTATTTGAAGCATTTCGATATCGATAGCTAAATGTGTATAGACAAGAAAATCGACTTTATACCTAAATACAAGATTACGGAATTCTTCTACATGCACTGCCGTTATGCCGTCATGGCTATATGCCAACTTCAGATCGTTAAAGAAGGTTAATTAACTTAGATATGTTAAACTAATGATTTGAAGCATTTCGTTATCGATTGCTTAATGTTTATATACAAGAAAATTGATACCTAAATATAAGAATTCTTTCAAATGTACTGCCGCTATGCCGCCATGGCTTTATATCAACTTCAATACGTTAAAGAAGGTTAATTATCTTAAATATGTTAAACTTATGATTTGAAGCATTTCGATATCGATCGCTAAATGCGTATATACAAGAAAATCGACTTTATACCTAAATATAAGATTACGGAATTCTTCTACCTGCACTGTCGTTATGCCGCCGTGGCTTTATATCACCTTCATTACGCTTAAGAAGGCTAATTAACTTAAATATGTTAAACTAATGATTTAAAGCATTTCGATATCGATTGCTACATGCGTATATACAACAAAATCGACATTATACCTAAATATAAGATAACGGAATTCATAAAAATATACTGCCTTTATGCCGTTATGGCTTCATGTAAACTTCATTAAAATAAAGAAGGTTAATTAACTTAAATATGCTAAACCAGTTATTTGAAGCATTTCGATATATATTGCTAAATGTGTAAATACAAAAAAATCGACTTTATACCTAAATATAACATTATAACATTACGGAATTCTCCTCTATGCATTGCCGTTATGCTGCTAAGGCTTTATCTAGACTTCAGTAAGCAAAAAAGCGTTTATTAACTTAATATGTTAAACTAATGATTTGAAGCATTTCGATATCGATAGCTAAATGTGTATATGCAAGAAAATCGACTTTATACATAAATATAAGACTACAGAATTCTTCCAAATGTATTGTCGTTATGCCGCCATGACTTTATGCAAACTTCCGTTCGTTAAAGAAGCTTTATTAACTTAAATATGTTAAACTAATGATTTGAAGAATTTTGATATCGATTGCGAAATATGTAAATACAAGAAAATCGACTTTATACCTAAATATAGGATTACGGAATTCTTCTAAATGCACTGCAGTTATACCGATAAGGCTTTATGTAGACTTCAGTGCGTTAAAAAAGGTTTATTAACTTAAATATATTAATCTAATGATTTAAGCAAGAAAATCGAATTTATACCTAAACACAAGATTACGGAATTCTTCCAAATGTACTGTCGTTATGCCGTCATGGCTTTATATCAACTTCAATACGCTAAAGAAGGTTAATTAACTTAAATATGTTACACTATTGAATTGAAGCATTTCGATATCGATTGCTAAATGAGTATATACAAGAAAATCGAATTCATACCTAAATATAAGATTACGGAATTCAACTACATGCACTGTCGTTATGCCGCCATGGCTTTATATCACCTAAATTTTGTTAAAAAAGGTTAATTAACTTAAATATGTTAAACTAATGATCTGAAGCATTTCGATGTTGATTGATAAATGCGTATATACAAAAAAATCGACTTAATACCTAAATATAAGATTACGGAACTCTTCGAAATGCACAGCCGTTATGCCGTTAAGGCTTTTGTAGACTTCAGTAAGATAAAGTGCGTTAAATAACTCAAATATGTTAAACTAATGATTTGAAGCATTTCAAAATCGATTGCTAAATGTGTATGTACAACAAAATCGACTTTATACCTAAATATAAGATAACGGATTTCATATAAATATACTGCCGTTATGGCTTTATGTAAACTTCAGTAAGATAAAAAGGTTTAATTAACTTAAATATGCTAAACCAGTTATTTGAAGCATTTCGACATCGATTGCAAAATGTGTATATACAAGAAAATCGACTTAATGCTTAAATATAAGACTACGGTATTCTTCCAAACGCCCTGCCGTTATGGCTTTATGTCAACTTCAGTTCGCTAAAGGAGGTTTATTAACTTAAATATGTTAAACCAGTTATCTGAAGCATTTCGATATCGATTGCGAAATGTATATATACAAGAAAATCGACTTTATACCTAAATATAAGATTACGGAATTCTTCCACATGTACTGTCGTTATGCCGCCATGGCTTTATATCACCTTCAATACGCTAAAGAAGATTAATTATTTTAAATATGTTAAACTAATGGTTTGAGGCATTTCGATATCGATTGCTAAATGTGTAAATACAAGAAAATCGACTTTATACTTAAATATAAATTTACAACATTACGGAATTCTTCTAAATGCACTGCCGTTATACCGTTAAGGCTTTATGTAGACTTCAGTAAGCTAAAAAATGTTTATTAACTTGTGTATATAAAAGAAAATCGACTTTATACCTAAATATAAGATTACAGAATTCCACTACATGCACTGCCGTAATGCCGCCGTGGCTATATGCCAACTTCAGATCGTTAAAGAAGGTTTATTAACTTAAATATGTTAAGCTAATGAGTTGAAGCATCTCGATATCGATTGCTTAATGTGTCTATACAACAAAATCGACTTTATACCTAAATATAAGATTACGGAATTCTTCCAAATGCACTGCCGTTATACCGTTATGGCTTTATGTAAACTTCAGTAAGATAAAGAAGGTTAATTAACTTAAATATGTTATACTAATGAATTTCGATTTCGATATCGATTGCTATATGTATATATACAAGAAAATCGACTATATACCTAAATATAAGATAACGGAATTCTTCTTAATGCACTGTCGTTATACCGTTAAGGCTTTATATAGACTTCAGTAAGATAGAGAGGGTTAATTAACTTAAATATGTTAAACTAATGATTTGAAGCATTTCAAAATCTATTGCTAAATATGTAAATACAAGAAAATCGACTTTATACCTAAATAGAAGATTACAGAATTCTTTTAAATGCACTGCCGTTATACCGTTAAGGCTTTATATAAATTTCAGTACGTTAAAGAAGGTTAATTTACTTAAATATGCTAAACTAATGATTTGAAGCATTTCGATATCGATTGCTTAATGTGTATGTACAAGAAAATCGATACTATACCTAAATAAAAGAGTACGGAATTCACCCAATTATACTGCCGTTATGGCGTTATATAAACTTCGGTAAGATAAAGAAGGTCAATTAACCTAAATATGATAAACCAGTTATTTGAAACATTTCGATATCGATTACTAAATGCGTATATACAAGAAAGTCGATTTTATACCTAAATATAAGATTACGGAATTCTTCTAAATGCACTGTCGTTATGCCGTTAAGGCTTTTGTAGACTTCATTAAGATAAAGAGGGTTAATTAACTTAAATATGTTAAACTAATGATTTGAAGCATTTCGATATGGATTGCTAAATGTGTATATACAAAAAAAATCGACTTTATACCTAAATATAAGATTACAGAATTCTTCTAAATGCACTGCAGTTATACCGTTAAGGCTTTATATAAATTTCAGTACGTTAAAGAAGTTTAACTTACTTAAATATGCTAAACTAATGATTTGAAGCATTTCAATATCGATTGCTAAATGTGTATGTACAAGAAAATCGATTTTATACCTAAGTAAAAGATTACGGAAGTCACCCAAATATACTGCCGTTATGCCGTTATGTCTTTATGTAAACTTCAGTAAGATAAAGAAGGTTAATTAACTTAAATATCTTAAACTGATGATTTGAAGCATTTGTATATCGATTGCTAAATGTGTATATGCAAGAAAATCGACTTTATACCTAAATATGTCAACTTCAGTTCGCTAAAGGAGGTTTATTAACTGAAATATGTTAAACCAGTTATCTGAAGCATTTCGATATCGATTGCGAAATATATATATACAAGAAAATCGACTTTATACCTAAATATAAGATTACGGAATTCTTCCACATGTACTGCCGTTATGCCGCCATGGCTTTATATCACATTCAATACGATACAGAAGGTTAATTATTTTTAATATGTTAAATTAATGGTTTGAAGCATTTCGATATCGATTGCTAAATGTGTAACTACAAGAAAATCGACTTTATACCTAAAAATAAAATTATAACATTACGGAATTCTTCTAAATGTACTGGCGTTATACCGTTAAGGCTTTATATAGACTTCAGTAAGCTAAAAAGTGTTTATTAACTAAATATGTTAAACTAATGATTTGAAGCATTTCGATATCGATAGTGAAATGTGTATATACAAGAAAATCGACTTTATACCTAAATATAAGATTACGGAATTCTTCTACATGCACTGCCGTTATGCCGTCATGGCTATATGCAAACTTCAGATCGTTAAAGAAAGTTTATTAACTTAAATATGTTAAGCTACTGATTTGAAGCATATCGATATCGATTGCTAAATGTGTATATACAAGAAAATCGACTTTATACCTAAATATAAGATTACGGAAATCTTCTAAATGCACTGCCGTTATGCCGCCATGGCTTTACGCCAACTTCTGTTCGTTAAAGAAGGTTTATTAAATTAAATATGTTAAACTAATGATTTGAAGCATTTCGATATCGATTGCTAAATGTGTATGTATAAGAAAATCGACTTTATACATAAATATAAGATTACGGAATTCTTCTAAATGCACTGCCGTTATGCCGCCATGGCTTTAAGCCAACTTCCGTTCGTTAAGGAATGATTTGAGGCATATCGATATCGATTGCTTAATGCATATATTCAAGAAAATCGACTTTATACCTAAATATAAGATTACGTAATTCTTCTAAATGCACTGCCGGTATGCCGCTAAGGCTTTTGTAGACTTCAGCAAAATAAAGATCTTTAATTAACTGAAATTTGTTAAACTTATGATTTGAAGCATTTCGATATCGCTTGCTTAATGTGTATATAAAAGAAAATCGAATTTATATCTAAACATAAGATTACGGAATACTTCCAAATGTACTGTTGTTATGCCGCTATGGCTTTATATCACCTAAATTACGTTAAAGAAGGCTAATTAACTTAAATATGTTAAACTAATGATTTGAAGAATCTCGATATCGATTGCTAAGTGTGTATATACAAGAAAATCGACATTATACCTAAATATAAGTTAACGGAATTCGTCTACATGCACTGCCGTTATGCCGCCATGGCTTTATGCCAACTTCAGTTCGTTAAAGAAGGTTTATTAGCTTAAATATGTTAAACTAATGAGTTGAAGCATCTCGATATCGATTGCTAAATGTGTTTATATACAAAATCGACTTTATACCTAAATATAAGTTTACGGAATTCTTCGAAATGCACTGCCGTTATGGCTTTATGTTAACTTCAGTAAGATAAAGAAGGTTAATTAACTTAAATATGCTAAACCAGTTGTTTGAAGCATTTCGATTTCGATTGCAAAATGTGTATATACAAGAAAATCGACTTTATACCTAAATATAAGATTACGGAAATCTTCTACATGCACTGCTGTTTTGCCGCCGTGGCTTTATGCCAACATCCGTTCGTTAAAGAAGGTTTATTAACTTAAATATGTTAAACTAATGATTTGAAACATTTCGATATCGATTGCTTAATGTGTATATACAAGAAAATCGACTTTATACCTAAATATAAGATGACGGACTTCTTCTAAATGCACTGCCGTTATGGCTTTACGTTAACTTCAGTTCGCTAAAGAAGGTTTATTAACTTAAATATGTTAAACTAATGATCTGAAGCATTTCGATACCGATTGCTAAATGCGTATATACAACAAAATCGACTTTATACCTAAATATAAGATTACGGAATTTTTCTTAATGCACTGCCGTAATGCCGCCATTGCTTTATGCCAACTTCAGTTCATTAAAGAACTTAAATATTTTAAACTAATGATTTGAAGCATTTCGATATCGATTGCTATATGTATATATACAAGAAAATCGACTTTATACCTAAATATAAGATTACGGAATTCTTCTACATGCACTGCCGTTATGCCGCCATGGCTTTATGTTAACTTCAGTGCGTTAAAGAAGCTTTATTAACTTAAATATGTTAAACTAATGATTTGAAGCATTTCGATATAGATTGCTCAATGAGTATATACAAGAAAGTCGACTTTATACCTAAATATAAGATTACGGAATTCATCGAAATACTCTCTCGTTATGCCGTTATGGCTTTATATCACCTTCATTACGTTAAGGAAGGTTAATTAACTTAAACATGTTATATTAATGATTTGAAGATTTTCGATATCGATTGCTAAATGTGTAAATATAAGAAAGTCGACTTTATACCTAAATATAAGATTACGGAATTCATCGAAATACACTCCCGTTATGCCGTTATGGCTTTATATCACCTTCATTACGTTAAAGAAGCTTTATTCACTTAAATATATTAAACTAATGAGTTGAAGCATTTCGATATCGATTGCTAAATGAGTATATACAAGAAAGTCGAATATATATGTAAATATAAGATTACGGAATTCATCGAAATACACTCCCGTTATGCCGTTATGGCTTTATATAAATTTCAGTACGCTTAAGAAGGTTAATTTACTTAAATATGCTAAACTAATGATTTGAAGCATTTCGATATCGCTTGCTAAATGTGTATTTACAACAAAATCGATTTTATACCTAAATAAAAGTTTACGGAATATATACTGCCGTTATACCGTTATGGCTTTATGTAAACTTCGGTAAGATAAAGAGGGTTAATTAACCTAAATATGCTAAACAAGTTATTTGAAGCTTTTCGATATCGACTGCTAAATACAAGAAAATCGACTTTATACCTAAATATGAGATTACGGAATTCTTATAAATGCACTGTCGTTATGCCGCCATGGCTTTTTATTACCTTCATTACGTTAAAGAAGGTTAATTAACTTAAATATGTTAAACTAATGATTTGAAGCATTTCGATATCGCTTGCTAAATGTGTATATACAAGAAAATCGACTTTATACCTAAATATAAGATTACGGAATTCTTCTACATGCACTGTCGTAATGCCGCTATGGCTTTATATCAACTTCAATACGTTAAAGAAGTTTAATTAACTTAAATATGTTAAACTAATGATTTGAAGCTTTTCGATATCGATTGCTAAATGTGTATATACAACAAAATCGACTTTATACCTAAATATAACATTACGGAATTCTTCTAAATGCACTGCCGTTATGCCGCCATGGCTTTAGATCAACTTCAATACGTTAAAGAAATTTAATTAACTTAAACATGTTAAACTAATGATTTGAAGCATTTCGATATCGCTTGCTAAATGTGTATATACAACAAAATCGACTTTATACCTAAATATAACATAACGGAATGCTTCTAAGTGCACTGCCGTTATGCCGCTATGGTTTTTATATCAACTTCAATACGTTAAAAAAAGGTTAATTATCTTAAATATGTTAAACTAATGATTTGAAGCATTTCGATATCGCTTGCTAAATGTGTATATACAAGAAAATCGACCTTTATACATTAATATAAGATTACGGAATTCTTCTAAATGCACTGCCGTTATGCCGCCATGGCTTTATATCAACTTCAATACGTTAAAGAAGATTAATTATCTTAAATATGTTAAACTAATGATTTGAAGCATTTCGATATCGCTTGCTAAATGTGTATATACAAACAAAATCGACTTTATACCTAAATATAAACATTACGGAATGCTTCTAAGTGCACTGCCGTTATGCCGCTATGGTTTTATATCAACTTCAATACGTTAAAGAAGGTTAATTATCTTAAATATGTTAAACTAATGATTTGAAGCATTTCGATATCGCTTGCTAAATGTGTATATACAAGAAAATCGACTTTATACCTAAATATAAGATAACGGAATTCTTCTACATGCACTGCCGTTATACCGCCATGGCTTTATGCCAACTTCAGTTCGTTAAAGAAGGTTTATTAACTTAAATATGTTAAACTAATGATTTGAAGGCATTTCGATATCGCTTGCTAAATGTGTATATACAAGAAAATCGACTTTATACCTAAATATAAGATTACGGAATTCTTCTAAATGCACTGCCGTTATGCCGTCATGCCTTTAGATCAACTTCAATACGTTAAAGAAAATTAATTAACTTAAATATGTTAAACTAATGATTTGAAGCATTTCGATATCGCTTGCTAAATGTGTATTTACAAGAAAATCGACTTTATACCTAAATATAAGATAACGGAATTCTTCTACGTGCACTGCCGTTATACCGCCATGGCTTTTTTGCCAACTTCAGTTCGTTAAAGAAGGTTTATTAACTTAAATATGTTAAACTAATGATTTGAAGCATTTCGATATCGCTTGCTAAATGTGTATATACAACAAAATCGACTTTATACCTAAATATAACATTACGGAATTCTTCTAAATGCACTGCCGTTATGCCGCTATGGCTTTATATCAACTTAAATACGTTAAAGAAGGTTAATTAACTTAAATATGTTAAACTAATGATTTGAAGCATTTCGATATCGCTTGCTAAATGTGTATATACAAGAAGATCGACTTTATACCTAAATATAAGATTACGGAATTCTTCTAAATGCACTGCCGTTATGCCGCTATGGCTTTATATCAACTTCAATACGTTAAAGAAGTTTAATTAACTTAAATATGTTAAACTAATGATTTGAAGCTTTTCGATATCGATTGCTAAATGTGTATATACAACAAAATCGACTTTATACCTAAATATAAGATTACGGATTTCTTCTAAATGCACTGCCGTTATGCCGCCATGGCTTTAGATCAACTTCAATACGTTAAAGAAGTTTAATTAACTTAAATATGTTAAACTAATGATTTGAAGCATTTCGATATCGATTGCTAAATGTGTATATACAACAAAATCGACTTTATACCTAAATATAAGATTACGGATTTCTTCTAAATGCACTGCCGTTATGCCGCCATGGCTTTAGATCAACTTCAATACGTTAAAGAAATTTAATTAACTTAAACATGTTAAACTAATGATTTGAAGCATTTCGATATCGCTTGTATATACAAGAAAATCAGGTTTATTAACTTAAATATGTTAAGCTAATGAGTTGAAGAATCTCGATATCGATTGCTAAATGTGTAAATACAACAAAATCGACTTTATACCTAAATATAACATTACGGAATTCTTCTACATGCACTGCCGTTATGCCGCCATGGCTTTATGCCAACTTCAGTTCGTTATAGAAGGTTTATTAACTTAAATATGTTAAACTAATGAGTTGAAGCATCTCGATATCGATTGCTAAATGTGTATATACAATAAAATCGACTTTATACCTAAATATAAGATTACGGATTTCTTCTAAATGTACTGCCGTTATGCCGCCATGGCTTTAGATCAACTTCAATACGTTAAAGAAGGTTAATTAACTTAAATATGTTAAACTAATGATTTGAAGCATTTCGATATCGCTTGCTAAATGTGTACATACAAGAAAATCGACTTTATACCTAAATATAAGATAACGGAATTCTTCTACAGGCACTGCCGTTATGCCGCCATGGCTTTATGCCAACTTCATTTCGTTAAAGAAGTTTTATTAACTTAAATATGTTAAACTAATGATTTGAGGCATTTCGATATCGCCTGCTAAATGTGTATATACAAGAAAATCGCTTTTATACCTAAATATAAGATTACCGAATTCTTTTAAATGCACTGCCGTTATGCCGCTATGGGCTTTATATCAACTTCAATACGTTAAAGAAGTTTAATTAACTTAAATATGTTAAACTAATGATTTGAAGCATTTCGATATCGATTGCTAAATGTGTATATACAACAAAATCGACTTTATACCTAAATATAAGATTACGGATTTCTTCTAAATGCACTGCCGTTATGCCGCCATGGCTTAAGATCAACTTCAATACGTTAAAGAAAATTAATTAACTTAAATATGTTAAACTAATGATTTGAAGCATTTCGATATCGCTTGTATATACAAGAAAATCAAGTTTATTAACTTAAATATGTTAAGCTAATGAGTTGAAGCATCTCGATATCGATAGCTAAATGTGTAAATACAACAAAATCGACTTTATACCTAAATATAACATTACGGAATTCTTCTACATGCACTGCTGTTATGCCGCCATGGCTTTATGCCAACTTCAGTTCGTTATAGAAGGTTTATTAACTTAAATATGTTAAACTAATGAGTTGAAGCATCTCGACATCGATTGCTAAATGTGTATATACAATAAAATCGACTTTATACCTAAATATAAGATTACGGATTTCTTCTAAATGTACTGCCGTTATGCCGCCATGGCTTTAGATCAACTTCAATACGTTAAAGAAGGTTAATTAACTTAAATATGTTTAAACTAATGATTTGAAGCATTTCGATATCGCTTGCTAAATGTGTACATACAAGAAAATCGACTTTATACCTAAATATAAGATAACGGAATTCTTCTACAGGCACTGCCGTTATGCCGCCATGGCTTTATGCCAACTTCATTTCGTTAAAGAAGTTTTATTAACTTAAATATGTTAAACTAATGATTTGAGGCATTTCGATATCGCCTGCTAAATGTGTATATACAAGAAAATCGTTTTTTATACCTAAATATAAGATTACCGAATTCTTCTAAATGCACTGCCGTTATGCCACCATGGCTTTATATCAACTTCAATACGTTAAAGAAGGTTAATTAACTTAAATATGTTAAACTAATGATTTGAAGCATTTCGATATCGATTGCTAAATGTGTATATACAAGAAAATCGACTTTATACCTAAATATAAGATAACGGAATTCTTCTACAGGCACTGCCGTTATGCCGCCATGGCTTTATGCCAACTTCAGTTCGTTAAAGAAGTTTTATTAACTTAAATATGTTAAACTAATGATTTGAGGCATTTCGATATCGCCTGCTAAATGTGTATATACAAGAAAATCGACTTTATACCTAAATATAAGATTACCGAATTCTTCTAAATGCACTGCCGGTTTGCCACCATGGGCTTTATATCAACTTCAATACGTTAAAGAAGGTTAATTAACTTAAATATGTTAAACTAATGATTTGAAGCATTTCGATATCGCTTGCTAAATGTGTATATACAAGAAAATCGACTTTATACCTAAATATAAGATTACCGAATTCTTCTAAATGCACTGCCGTTATGCCACCATGGCTTTATATCAACTTCAATACGTTAAAGAAGGTTAATTAACTTAAATATGTTAAACTAATGAGTTGAAGCATCTCGATATCGATTGCTAAATGTGTATGTACAACAAAATCGACTTTATACGGAATTCTTCCAAATGCACTGCCGTTATGCCGCCATAGCTTTATATCAACTTCAATACGTTAAAGAAGGTTAATTAACTTAAATATGTTAAACTAATGGTTTGAAGCATTTCGATACCGATTGCTAAATGTGCAAATACAAGAAAATCGAATTTATACCTAAATATAAAATTATAACGTTACGTAATTCTTCTAAATGCACTGCCGCTATACCGTTAAGGCTTTATGTAGACTTCAGTAAGCTTCAAAATGTTTATTAACTTAATATGTTAAACAAATGATTTGAAGCATTTCGATATCGATTGAAAAATGTGTATATACAAGAAAATCGACTTTATGCATAATATAAGATTACGGAATTCTTCTACATCCACTGCCGTTATGCCAACTTCAGATCGTTAAAGAAGGTTTATTAACTTAAACATGTTAAACTAATGAGTTCAAGCATTTCGATGTCGATTGCTAAATGCGTATATACAAAAAAAAATCGACTTAATACCTAAATATAAGATTACGGAGCTCTTCCAAATGCACTGCCGTTATGCCGTTAAGGCTTTTGTAGATTTCAGTAAGATAAAGAGTGTTAATTTACTTAAATATGTTAAACTAATGATTTGAGGCATTTCAATATCGATTGCTAAATTTGAAAATACAAGAAAATCGACTATATACTTAAATATAAAATTACGGCATTCTTCTACATGCACTGTCGTTATGCCGCCATGGCTTTATATCACCTTCATTACGTTAAAGAAAGTTAATTAACTTAAATATGTTAAACCAATGATTTGAAGCATTTTGATATCGATTGCTAAATGTGTAAATACAAGAAAATCGACTTTATACCTAAATATAAGATAACGGAATTCTTTTAAATGCACTGCCGTTATGCCGTTAAGGCTTTATGTAAACTTCAGTAAGAAAAATAAGGTTAATTAACTTAAATATGTTAAACTAACGATTTGAAGCATTTCGATATCGATTGCTTAATATGTATATACAAGAAAACCGACTTTATACCTAAAAAGAAGATTACGGAATTCTTCTGAATGCACTGCCGCTATACCGATAAGGCTTTATGTAGACTTCAGTAAGCTTCAAAATGTTTATTAACTTAATATGTTAAACAAATGATTTGAAGAATTTCGATATCGATTGAAAAATGTGTATATTCAAGAAAATCGACTTATGCATAATATAAGATTACGGAATTCTTCTACATCCACTGCCGTTATGCCAACTTCAGATCGTTAAAGAAGGTTTATTAACTTAAATATGTTAAACTAATGAGTTGAAGCATTTCGATGTCGATTGCTAAATGCGTATATACAACAAAATTGACTTAATACCTAAATATAAGATTACGGAACTCTTTCCAAATGCACTGCCGTTATGCCGTTAAGGCTTTTGTAGATTTTAGTAAGATAAAGAGGGGTTAATTTACTTAAATATGTTAAGCTAATGAGTTGAAGCATTTCGATATCGCTTTGCTAAATGTGTATATACAAGAAAATCGTATTTATACCTAAATGTAAGATAACGGAATTTCTTCTAAATGCACTGCCGTTATGCCGTTATGGCTTTATATTAACTTCAGTTCGTTAAAGAAGGTTAATTAACTTAAATATGTTAAACTAATGATTTGAAGCATTTCGATATCGATTGCTTAATGCATATATACCAGAAAATCGACTTTATACCAAAACATAAGATTACAGAATTCTTCTAAATGCACTGCCGTTATGCCGTTATGGCTTTATATTAACTTCAGTTCGTTAAAGAAGGTTTATTAACTTAAATATGTTAAACCAGTTATTTGAAGCATTTCGATATCGATTGCTTAATGCATATATACAAGAAAATCGACTTTATACCAAAACATAAGATTACAGAATTCTTCTAAATGTACTGCCGTTATGCCGTTATGGCTTTATTTAAACTTCAGTACGATAAAGAAGGTTTATTAACTTAAATATGTTAAACCAGTTATTTGAAGCATTTCGATATTGATTGCTTAATGCATATATACAAGAAAATCGACTTTATACCAAAACATAAGATTACAGAATTCTTCTAAATGCAGTGCAGTTAAACCGCCATGGCTTCATGTCACCTTCGGTAGGTTAAAGAAGGTAATTTTACTTATATATGTTAAGCTAATGATTTAAAGCATTTCGATATCGATTGCTTTATGTGCTAGTACAAGAAACTTGACTTTATACCTAAACATAGGATAACGGAATTCTTCCAAATGCACTGCCGTTATCCCGCCATGGACTTATGTTAACTTTAGTTAGTTAAAGAAGGTTTTATTAACTCAAATATGTTAAACCTGTTATTTGAAGCATTTCGATATCGATTGCTTAATGCATATATACAAGAAAATCGACTTTA
Source organism: Bactrocera correcta (assembly GCA_027475135.1). Taxonomy (NCBI): domain Eukaryota; kingdom Metazoa; phylum Arthropoda; class Insecta; order Diptera; family Tephritidae; genus Bactrocera; species Bactrocera correcta. Next base: position 14,485 of record JAPZAG010001292.1, on the reverse strand, counting down.
TACCTAAAAAATAAGATTATGGAATTCTTCCAAATTACTGTCGTTATGACGCCATGGCTTTATTTCACCTTCAATACGTTAAAGATGGTTTATTAACTTTAATATGTTAAACTAATGATTTGAAGCATTTCGATATCGATTGCTAAATGTGTATATACAAGAAAATCGACTTTATACCTAAATATAAGGTTACGGAATTCTTCCAAATGTACTGTCGTTATGCCGCCGTGGTTTGTATCAACTTCAATACGTTAAAGAAGATTAATTTTTTTAAATATGTTAAACTAATGGTTTGAAGCATTTCGATATCGACTGCTAAATGTGTGAATACAACAAAATCCACTTTATACCTAAATATAAAATTATAACATTACGGAGTTCTTCTAAATGTACTGCCGTTATACCGTTAAGGCTTTATGTAGACCTCATTAAGCTAAAAAATGTTTATTAACTTAATATGTTAAACTAATGATTTGAAGCATTTCGATATCGATTGCTAAATGTGTATATACAAAAAAATCGAATTTATACCTAAATATAAGATGTTATGCCGCCATGGCTTTGTGTAAACTTCAGTGCGTTAAAGTAGGTTTGTTAGCTTAAATATGTTAAACTAATGATTTGAAGCATTTCGATATCGATTGCTAAATGAGTATATACAAGAAACTTTACTTCATACCTAAATATAAGATTACGGGATTCTTCCAAATGTACTGTCGTTATGACGCCATGGCTTTATATCACCTTCAATACGTTAAAGAAGGTTAACTAAACTTAAATATGTTAAACTAATGATTTGAAGATTTTCGAAATCGACTGCTAAATGCATATATACAACAAAATCGACTTTATACCTAAATATAAGATTACGGAATTCTTCCAAATGTACTGTCGTTATGCCGCCATGGCTTTATATCAACTTCAATACGTTAAAGAAGGTTAATTAACTTTAATATGTTAAACTAATGATTTGAAGCATTTCGATATCGATTGCTAAATGTGTATATACAAGAAAATCGACTTTATACCTAAATATAAGATTACGTAATTCTTCTAAATGCTTTGCCGCTGTGCCGTTAAGGCGTTTGTAGACTTCAGTAAGATAAAGAGGGTTAAGTAACTTAAATATGTTAAACTAATGATTTGATGCATTTCGATATCGATTGCTAAATGTGTATGTACAAGAAAATCGACTTTATACCTAAATATAAGAATACGGATTCTTCTAAATGCACTGCCGTTATGCCGTTATGGCTTCATTTTAACTTCAGTTCGTTTAAGAAGGCTTATTAACTTAGATATGTTACACCGGTTATTTGAAGCATTTTGAAATCGATTGCTTAATGCATATATACAAGAAAATCGACTTTCTACCTAAATATAAGTTTACGGAATTCTTCTAAATGCACTGCTGTTATGCCGTTATGGCTTTATGTTAACTTCTGTTCGTTAAAGAAGGTTAATTTACATAAATATATTAAACTAATGTTTTTGAAGATTTTCGAAATCGATTGCTAAATGCATATATACAAAAAAATCGACTTTTATACCTAGATATAAGATTACGGAATTTTCTAAATGTACTGCCGTTATGCCGTTATGGCTTTATTTAAACTTCAGTACGATAAAGAAGGTTAATTAACCTAAATATGCTAAACCAGCTATTTGAAGATTTTCGATATCGATTGCTAAATGTGTAAATCCAAGAAAATCGACTACATACCTTAATATAAGATTACGGAATTCTTCTACATGCACTGCCGTTATGGCGCCATGGCTTTATGTTAACTTCAGGCGTTAAAGAAGCTTTATCAACTAAAATATGTTAAACTAAAGATTTGACGCATTTCGATATCGATTGCTAAATGAGTATATACAAAAAAATCGAATTCATACCTAAATATAAGATTACGTAATTCTTCTAAATGCACTGCCGTTATGCCGTTTATGGCTTTATATTAACTTCAGTTCGTTAAAGAAGGTTCATTAACTTAAATATGTTGAACCAGTTATTTGAAGCATTTCGATATCGACTGCTTAATGCATATATACAAGAAAATCGACTTTATACCTAAATATAAGACTACGGAATTCTTCCAAATATACTGTCGTTATGCCGCCAAGGCTCTTTATCAACTTCAATACGGTAAAGAAGGTTAATTAACTTAAATATGTTAAACTAACGATTTGAAGCATTTCGATATCGCTTGCTAACTGTGTATATACAAGAAAATCGAATTTATACCTAAATATAAGATAACTGAATTCTTCTAAATGCACAGCCGTTATGCCGTTAAGGCTTTATGTAGACTTCAGCGCGTTAAAGAAGGTTTATTAACTTAAATATGTTAAACTAATGATTTGAAGCATTTCGATATCGATTGCTGAATGCGATATACAAGAAAATCGACTTTATACCTAAATATAAGATTACGGAATTCTTCCAAATGTACTGTCGTTATGCCGCCATGGCTTTGTATCAACTTCAATACGTTTAAAGAAGTTTAATTATTTTAAATATGTTAAACTAATGGTTTGAAGCATTTTGGCATCGCTTGCTAAATGAGTATATTACAAGAAAGTCAAATTTATACCTAAATATAAGATAACGGAATTCTTCTAAATGCAGTGCAGTTATACCGTTAAGGCTTTATGTAAACTTCAGTGCGTTAAAGAAGTTTTATTAACTTAAATATGTTAAACTAATGATTTGAAGCTTTTCGCTATCGATTGCTAAATGCATATACACAAGAAAGTCGAATTTATACCTAAATATAAAATTGGCGGAATTCTTCTAAATGCAGTGGCAGTTATACCGCCATGGCTTCATGTCACCTTCGGTAGGTTAAAGAAGGTAATTTTACTTATATATGTTAAACTAATGATTTGAAGCATTTCGATATCGATTGCTTAATGTGCTAGTACAAGAAACTTGACTTTATACCTAAACATAGGATAACGGGAATTCTTCCAAATGCACTGCCGTTATCCCGCCATGGCCTTATGTTAACTTTAGTTAGTTAAAGAAGGTTTATTAACTCAAATATGTTAAACCTGTTATTTGAAGCATTTCGATATCGATTGCTTAATGCATATATACAAGAAAATCGACTTTATACCTAAAAATAAGATTATGGAATTCTTCCAAATTACTGTCGTTATGACGCCATGGCTTTATTTCACCTTCAATACGTTAAAGATGGTTAATTAACTTAAGTATGTTAAACTAATGATTTGAAGCATTTCTATATCGATTTCTAAATGCATATATACAAGGAAAATCGACTTTATACCTAAATATAAGATTACGTAATTCTTCTAAATGCTTTGCCGCTATGCCGTTAAGGCGTTTGTAGACTTCAGTAAGATAAAGAGCGTTAAGTAACTTAAATATGTTAAACTAATGATTTGATGCATTTCGATATCGATTGCTAAATGCTGTATATACAAGAAAATCGACTTTATACCTAAATATAAGATTACGGAATTCTTCTAAATGCACCGCCGTTATGCCGTTAAGGCTTTATGTAGACTTCAGTGCGTTAAAGAAGGTTTATTAACTTAAATATGTTAAACTAAAGATTTTAAACATTTCGATATCGATTGCTAAATGTGCTAGTACAAGAAACTTGACTTTATAATTAAATATAGGATAACGGAATTCTTCCAAATGCACTGCCGTTATTCTGCCATGGCCTTATGTTAACTTCAGTTAGTTAAAGAAGGTTTATTAACTCAAATATGTTAAACTAAAGATTTGACGCATTTCGATATCGATTGCTAAATGAGTATATACAAGAAAAATCGACTTCATACCTAAATATAAGATTACGGAATTCTTCTACATGCACTGCCGTTATGCCGCCATGGCTTTGTGTTAACTTCAGTGCGTTAAAGTAGGTTCGTTAACTTAAATATGTTAAACTAATGATTTAAAGCATTTCGATATCGATTGCTAAATGAGTATATACAAGAAAATCGACTTAATACCTAAATATAAGATTACGTAATTCTTCTAAATGCTTTGCCGTTATGCCGTTATATCGATTTCTAAATGCATATATACCAGAAAATCGACTATATACCTAAATATAAGATTACGGAATTCTTCCAAATTACTGTCGTTATGGCGCCATGGCTTTATTGCACCTTCAATACGTTAAAGATGGTTAATTAACTTTAATATGTTAAACTAATGACTTGAAGCATTTCGATATCGATTGCTAAATGTGTATATACAAGAAAATCGACTTTATACCTAAATATAAGATTACGGAATTCTTCCAAATGTACTGTCGTTATGCCGCCGTGGTTTGTATCAACTTCAATACGTTAAAGAAGGTTAATTTTTTTAAATATGTTAAACTAATGGTTTGAAGCATTTCGATATCGACTGCTAAATGTGTGAATACAACAAAATCCACTTTATACCTAAATATAAAATTATAACATTACGGAGTTCTTCTAAATGTACTGCCGTTATACCGTTAAGGCTTTATGTAGACCTCATTAAGCTAAAAAATGTTTATTAACTTAATATGTTAAACTAATGATTTGAAGCATTTCGATATCGATTGCTAAATGTGTATATACAAAAAAATCGAATTTATACCTAAATATAAGATGTTATGCCGCCATGGCTTTGTGTAAACTTCAGTGCGTTAAAGTAGGTTTGTTAGCTTAAATATGTTAAAGTAATGATTTGAAGCATTTCGATATCGATTGCTAAATGAGTATATACAAGAAACTCGACTTCATACCTAAATATAAGATTACGGGATTCTTCCAAATGTACTGTCGTTATGACGTCATGGCTTTATATCACCTTCAATACGTTAAAGAAGGTTAACTAACTTAAATATGTTAAACTAATGATTTGAAGATTTTCGAAATCGGACTGCTAAATGCATATATACAACAAAATCGACTTTATTACCTAAATATAAGATTACGGAATTCTTCCAAATGTACTGTCGTTATGCCGCCATGGCTTTATATCAACTTCAATACGTTAAAGAAGGTTAATTAACTTAAATTTGTTAAACTAATGATTTGAAGCATTTCGATATCGATTGCTAAATGAGTATATACAAGAAAATCGACTTAATACCTAAATATAAGATTACGTAATTCTTCTAAATGCTTTGCCGCTATGCCGTTAAGGCGTTTGTAGACTTCAGTAAGATAAAGAGGGTTAAGTAACTTAAATATGTTAAACTAATGATTTGATGCATTTTCGATATCGATTGCTAAATGTGTATATACAAGAAAAATCGACTTTATACCTAAATATAAGATTACGGAATTCTTCTAAATGCACCGCCGTTATGCCGTTAAGGCTTTATGTAGACTTCAGTGCGTTAAAGAAGGTTTATTAACTTAAATATGTTAAACTAAAGATTTTAAACATTTCGATATCGATTGCTAAATGTGCTAGTACAAGAAACTTGACTTTATAATTAAATATAGGATAACGGAATTCTTCCAAATGCACTGCCGTTATTCTGCCATGGCCTTATGTTAACTTCAGTTAGTTAAAGAAGGTTTATTAACTCAAATATGTTAAACTAAAGATTTGACGCATTTCGATATCGATTGCTAAATGTGTATATACAAAAAAATCGAATTTATACCTAAATATAAGAAGTTATGCCGCCATGGCTTTGTGTAAACTTCAGTGCGTTAAAGTAGGTTTGCTAACTTAAATATGTTAAACTAGTGATTTGAAGCATTTCGATATCGATTGCTAAATGAGTATATACAAGAAAATCGACTTCATACCTAAATATAAGATTACGGAATTCTTCCAAATGCATTGCCGTTATTCCGCCGTGGCTTTATGTCAACTTCAGTTCGTTAAAGTAGGTTTGTTAACGTAAATATGTTAAACAAATGATTTGAAGCATTTCGATATCGCTTGCTAAATGTGTACATACCAGAAAATCAAATTTATACCTAAATATAAGATAACGGAATTCTTCTAAATGCATCGCCGTTATGCCGTTAAGGCTTTATGTAGACTTCAGTAAGACAGAGAGGGTTAATTAACTTGACTATGTTAAACTAATGATTTGAAGCATTTCGATATCGATTGCTAAATGTGTATATACAAGAAAATCGACTTTATACCGAAATATAAGATTACGGAATTCTTCTAAATGCACTGCCGTTATGCCGGTACGGCTTCATTTTAACTTCAGTTCGTTTAAGAAGGTTTATTAACTTAGATATGTTACACCAGTTATTTGAAGCATTTTGAAATCGATTGCTAAATGTGTATATACAAGAAAATCGACTTTATACCGAAATATAAGATTACGGAATTCTTCTAAATGCACTGCCGTTATGCCGGTACGGCTTCATTTTAACTTCAGTTCGTTTAAGAAGGTTTATTAACTTAGATATGTTACACCAGTTATTTGAAGCATTTTGAAATCGATTGCTTAATGCATATATATAAGAAAATCGACTTTCTACCTAAATATAAGTTTACGGAATTCTTGCAAATGTACTGTCGCTATGCCGCCATGGCTTTTTATCAACTTCAATATGTTATAGAAGGATAATTAACTTAAATATGTTAAACTAATGTTTTGAGGATTTTCGAAATCGATTGCTAAATGCATATATACAAAAAAATCGACTTTATACCTAAATATAAGATTACGGAATTCTTCAAATGTACTGCCGTTATGCCGTTAAGGCGTTTGCAGACTTCAGTAAGATAAAGAGGGTTAATTAACTTAAATATGTTAAACTAATGATGTGAAGCATTTCGATATCGATTGCCAAATGAGTATATACAAGAAAATCGACTTTATACCTAAATATAAGATTACGGAATTCTTCTACATGCATTGCCGTTATGCCGTTAAGGCGTTTGAAGACTTCAGTAAGATAAAAAGGGTTAATTAACTTAAATATGTTAAACTAATGATTTGGGGCATTTTGATATCGATTGCTATATGTGTATATACAAGAAAATCGACTTTATACCTAAATATAAGATTACGGAATTCTTTTAAATGCACTGCCGTTATGCAGTTATGGCTTCATGTTAACTTCTGTACGTTAAAGAAGGTTTATTGACTTAAGTATGTTAAACTAATGATTTGAAGATTTTCGAAATCGATTGCTAAATTCATATATACAAGAAAATCTTCTTTATACCTAAATATAAGATTACGGAATTCTTCCAAATGTACTGCCGTTATGCCGTCATGGCTTTATATAAACTTCAATATGTTAAAGAAGGTTAATTAACTTAAATATGTTAAACTAATGATTTGGGGCATTTCGATATCGATTGCTAAATGTGTATATACAACAAAATCGACTTTATACCTAAATATAATATTACGAAATTCTCCCAAATGCACTGCCGTTATATCGTTATGGCTTTATGTAAACTTCAGTAAGATAAAGAAGGTTAATTAACTTAAATATGTTAAACTAATGATTTGAAGCATTTCGATATCGATTGCTAAATGCGTATATACAAGAAAACCGACACTATACCTAAATATAAGATTACGGAATTCTTCCAAATGCATTGCCGTTATTCCGCCGTGGCTTTATGTCAACTTCAGTTCGTTAAAGTAGGTTTGTTAACGTAAATATGTTAAACAAATGATTTGAAGCATTTCGATATCGATTTCTAAATGCACATTTACCAGAAAATCGAATTTATACCTAAATAAAAGATTACGGAATTCTTCCAAATTACTGTCGTTATGGCGCCAAGGCTTTATTTCACCTTCAATACGTTAAAGATGGTTAATTAACTTAAATATGTTAAACTAATGATTTGAAGCATTTCGATATCGATTTCTAAATGCATATATACCAGAAAATCGACTATATAAAGGGTGATTTTTTAAGAGCTTGATAACTTTTTTTTTAAAAAAAACGCATAAAATTTGCAAAATCTCATCGGTTCTTTATTTGAAACGTTAGATTGGTTCATGAGATTTACTTTTTGAAGATAATTTCATTTAAATGTTGACCGCGGCTGCGTCTTAGGTGGTCCATTCGGAAAGTCCAATTTTGGGCAACTTTTTCGAGCATTTCGGCCGGAATAGCCCGAATTTCTTCGGAAATGTTGTCTTCCAAAGCTGGAATAGTTGCTGGCTTATTTCTGTAGACTTTAGACTTGACGTAGCCCCACAAAAAATAGTCTAAAGGCGTTAAATCGCATGATCTTGGTGGCCAACTTACGGGTCCATTTCTTGAGATGAATTGTTGTCCGAAGTTTTCCCTCAAAATGGCCATAGAATCGCGAGCTGTGTGGCATGTAGCGCCATCTTGTTGAAACCACATGTCAACCAAGTTCAGTTCTTCCATTTTTGGCAACAAAAAGTTTGTTAGCATCGAACGATAGCGATCGCCATTCACCGTAACGTTGCGTCCAACAGCATCTTTGAAAAAATACGGTCCAATGATTCCACCAGCGTACAAACCACACCAAACAGTGCATTTTTCGGGATGCATGGGCAGTTCTTGAACGGCTTCTGGTTGCTCTTCACCCCAAATGCGGCAATTTTGCTTATTTACGTAGCCATTCAACCAGAAATGAGCCTCATCGCTGAACAAAATTTGTCGATAAACACATTTCGAACCGAACACTGATTTTGGTAATAAAATTCAATGATTTGCAAGCGTTGCTCGTTAGCAAGTCTATTCATGATGAAATGTCACAGCATACTGAGCATCTTTCTCTTTGACACCATGTCTGAAATCCCACGTGATCTGTCAAATACTAATGCATGAAAATCCTAACCTCAAAAAAATCACCCGTTACCTAAATAAAAGATTACGGAATTCTTTCAAATTACTGTCGTTATGGCGTTAAGGCTTTATTTCACCTTAAATACGTTAAAGATGGTTAATTAACTTTAGTATGTTAATCTAATGATTTGAAGCATTTCGATATCGATTGCTAAATGTGTAAATACAAGAAAATCGACTATATACCTAAATATAAGATTACGGAACTCTTCTACCTGCACTGTCGTTATGCCGCCATGGCTTTATATCACCTTCATTACGTTAAAGAAGGTTAACTAACTTAAGTATGTTAAACGAATGATTTGAAGCATTTCGATATCGCTTGCTAAATGTGTATATACAAGAAAATCGACTTTATACCTAAATATAAGATTACGGAATTCTTCTAAATGCACTGTCGTTATGCCGCCATGGCTCTATATCACCTTCATTACGTTAAAGAAGGTTAATTAACTTTAATATGTTAAACTAATGATTTGAAGCATTTCGATATCGATTGCTTAATGCGTATATACAGCAAAATCGGCTTTATACCTAAATATAAGATTACGGAATTCTTCTAAATGCACTGTCGTTATGCCGCCATGGCTCTATATCACCTTCATTACGTTAAAGAAGGTTAACTAACTTTAGTATGTTAAACAAATGATTTGAAGCATTTCGATATCGCTTGCTAAATGTGTATATACAAGAAAATCGACTTTATACCTAAATATAAGATTACGGAATTCTTTTAAATGCACTGCCGTTATGCAGTTATGGCTTCATGTTAACTTCTGTTCGTTAAAGAAGGTTTACTGACTTAAGTATGTTAAACTAATGATTTGAAGATTTTCGAAATCGATTGCTAAATTCATATATACAAGAAAATCATCTTTATACCTAAATATAAGTTTACGGAATTCTTCCAAATGTACTGTCAATATGCCGCCATGGTTTGTATCAACTTCAATACGCTAAAGAAGGTTAATTATTTTAAGTATGTTAAACTAATGGTTTGAAGCATTTCGATATCGACTGCCTTATGTGTAAATACAACAAAATCGACTTTATACCTAAATATAAAATTATAACATTACGGAGTTCTTCTAAATGCACTGCCGTTATACCGTTAGGGATTTATGTAGACCTCATTAAGCTAAAAAATGTTTATTAACTTAATATGTTAAACTAATGATTTGAAGTATTTCGATATCGATTGCTAAATGTGTATATGCAAAAAAAATCGAATTTATACCTTAATATAAGCCGTTATGCCGCCATGGCTTTGTGTTAACGTCAGTGCGTTAAAGTAGGTTTGTTAACTTAAATATGTTAAACCAGTTATTTGAAGCATTTCGATATCGATTGCTTAAAGCATATATACAAGAAAATCGACTTTATACCTAAATATAAGATTACGGAATTCTTCCAAATGTACTGTCGTTATGCCACCATGGCTTTATATCAACTTCAATACGTTAAAAAAGGTTAATTAACTTAAATATGTTAAACTAATGGTTTGAAGCATTTAGATATCGATTGCTAAATGTGTATATACAAAAAAAATCGAATTTATACCTAAATATAAGATTACGGATTTCTTCTACATGCACTGCCGTTATGCCGCCATGGCTTTGTGTTAACTTCAGTGCGTTAAAGTAGGTTTGTTAACGTAAATATGTCAAACTAATGATTTGAAGCATTTCGATATCGATTGCTAAATGAGTATATACAACAAAATCGACTTTATTCCTAAATATAAGATTACGTAAATCTTCTAAATGCACTGCCGTTATGCCGTTAAGGCTGATTAACTTATATTTAAGTTAATTAACCTTGTTTAACGTATTGAAGTTGATGTAAAGCCATGGCAGCATAACGACAATACATTTGGAAGAATTCCGTAGTCTTGTTTTTATGTATAAAGTTGATTTTCTTGTATATACCCATTTAGCAATCGATATCGAAAAGCTTCAAATCATTAGTTTAACATATTTAAGTTAATTAACCTTCTTTAACGAACGGAAGTTGGCGTAAAGCCATGGCGGCATAACGGCAGTGCATTTAGAAGAATTCCGTAATCTTATATGAGGTATAAGGTCGATTTTCTTGTATATACACCTTTAGCTATACATATCGAAATGCTTCAAATCATTAGTTTAACATATTTAAGTTAATTAACCTTATTTATCTTACTGAAGTTCACATAAAGCCATAACGGTATAACGGCAGTGCATTTGTGGGAATTTCGTTATCTTTCATTTAGGTATAAAGTCGATTTTGTTTTATATACACATTTAGCAATCGATATCAAAATGCCTCAAATCATTAGTTTAACATATTTAAGTTAATTAACCTTCTTTAACATATTGAAGTTGATATAAGGCCATGGTGGCATAACGGCTGTAAATTTGGAAGAATTCCGTAATCTTATATTTAGGTATAAAGAAGATTTTCTTGTATATATGAATATAGCAATCGATTTCGAAAATCTTCAAATCATTAGTTTAACATACTTAAGTCAATAAACCTTCTTTAACGAACAGAAGTTAACATGAAGCCATAACTGCATAACGGCAGTGCATTTAAAAGAATTCCGTAATCTTATATTTAGGTATAAAGTCGATTTTCTTGTATATACACATATAGCAATCGATATCAAAATGCCTCAACTCATTAGTTTAACATATTTAAGTTAATTAACCCTCTTTATCTTACTGAAGTCTTCAAACGCCTTAACGGCATAACGGCAATGCATGTAGAAGAATTCCGTAATCTTATATTTAGGTATAAAGTCGATTTTCTTGTATATACTCATTTGGCAATCGATATCGAAATGCTTCACATCATTAGTTTGACATATTTAAGTTAAAAAACCTACTTTAAACCGAAGATAACACAAAGCCATGGCGGCATAACGGCAGTGCATGTAGAAGAAATCCGTAATCTTATATTTAAGTATTAAGTCGAATTTGTTATATATATGCATTTAGTAATCGATTTCGAAAATCTTTAAATCATTAGTTTAACATATTTTAGTTAATTAACCCTCTTTATCTTACTGAATTCTACATAAAGCCTTAACGGCATAACGGCAGTGCATTTGAAGAATTCCGTAATCTTATATTTAGGTATAAAGTCGATTTTTTTGTATATATGCATTTAGCAATCGATTTCGAAAATCTTCAAAACATTAGTTTAACATATTTAAGTTAATTATCCTTCTATAACATATTGAAGTTGATAAAAAGCCATGGCGGCATAACGGCAGTGCATGTAGAAGAATTCCGTAATCTTATATTTCGGTATAAAGTCGATTTTCTTGTATATACACATTTAGCAATCGATATCGAAATGCTTCAAATCATTAGTTTAACATATTTAAGTTAATTAACCCTCTTTATCTTACTGAAGTCGACAAACGCCTTAACGGCATAACGGCAGTGCATTTAGAAGAATTACGTTATCTTATATATAGGTATAAAGTCGATTTCCTTGTATAGACGTATTTAGCAATCGTTATCGACATGCTTCAAATCATTAGTTTAACATATTTAAGTTAATAAACCTTCTTTAACGTACTGAAATTTATATAAAGCCATAACGACATAACGGCAGTATATTTGGGTGAATTCCGTAATCTTTTACTTAGGTATAAAATCGATTTTCTTGTACATACACATTTAGCAATCGATATCGAAATGCTTCAAATCATTAGTTTAGCATATTTAAGTAAATTAACCTTCTTTAGCGAACTGAAATTTATATAAAGCCATAGCGGCGTAACGGGAGTGTATTTCGATGAATTCCGTAATCTTGTATTTAGATATAAAGTCGACTTTCTTGTATATACTCATTTAGCAATCGACATCGAAATGCATCAAATCATAAGTTTAATATATTTAAGTTAGTAAAGCTTCTTTAACGTAATGAAGGTGATATAAAGCCATAACGGCATAACGGGAGTGTATTTCGATGAATTCCGTAATCTTATATTTGGGTATAAAGTCGACTTTCTTGTATTTACACATTTATCAATCGATATCGAAAATCTTCAAATCATTAGTTTAACATATTTAAGTTAATTAACCTTCTTTAACGTAATGAAGGTGATATAAAGCCATAACGGCATAAAGGGAGTGTATTTCGATGAATTCCGTAATCTTATATTTAGGTATAAAGTCGACTTTCTTGTATATATACATTTAGCAATCGATATCGAAATGCTTCAAATCATTAGTTTAATATATTTGAGTTAATAAAGCTTCTTTAACGCACTGTAGTTAGCATAAAGCCATGGCGGCATAACGGCAGTGTATGTAGAAGAATTCCGAAATCTTATATTTAGGTATAAAGTCGATTTTCTTGTATATATACATATAGCAATCGATATCGAATTGCTTCAAATCATTGGTTTAAAATATTTAAGTTCATAAACCTTCTTTAACGAACTGAAGTTGTCATAAAGCAATGGCGGCATAACAGCAGTGCATTTAGAAGAATTCCGTAATCTGATATTTAGGTATAAAGTCGATTTTGTTGTATATACGCATTAAGCAATCGATATCGAAATGCTTCAAATAACCGGTTTAACATATTTAAGTTAATTAACCTTCTTTAACGTAATGAAGGTGATATAAAGCCATAACGGCATAAAGGGAGTGTATTTCGATGAATTCCGTTATCTTATATTTAGGTATAAAGTCGACTTTCTTGTATATACTCATTTAGCAATCTATATCGAAATGCTTCAAATCATAAGTTTAATATATTTAAGTTAATAAAGCTTCTTTAACGCACTGAAGTTAACATAAAGCCATGGCGGCATAACGGCAGTGTATGTAGAAGAATTCCGTAATCTTATATTTAGGTATAAAGTCGATTTTATTGTATATATACATATAGCAATCGATATCGAAATGCTTCAAATCATTAGTTTAAAATATTTAAGTTCATAAACCTTCTTTAACGAACTGAAGTTGGCATAAAGCAATGGCGGCATAACAGCAGTGCATTTAGAAGAATTCCGTAATCTTATATTTAGGCATAAAGTCGATTTTCTTGTATATACACATTTAGCAATCGATAACGAAATGCTTCAAATCATTAGTTTATCATATTTAAGTTAACTAACCTTATTTATCTTACTGAAGTTTACATAAAGCCATAACGGTATAACGACAGTGCATTTGGAAGAATTCCGTAATCTTATATTTAGGTATAAAGTCGATTTTCTTGTATATATGTATTTCGCAATCGATATCGAGATGCTTCAACTCATTAGTTTAACATATTTAAGTTAATAAACCTTCTTTAACGAACTGAGGTGTGCATTAAGCCATGGCGGCATAATGGCAGTACATGTAGAAGAATTCCGTTAGGTTATATTTAGGTATAAAGTCGATTTTCTTGTATATACACATTTAGCAATCGATATCGAGATGCTGTAAATCATTAGTTTAACAACTTTAAGTTAATTAGCCTTCTTTAACGTAATGAAGGTGATATAAAGCCATGGCGACATAACGACACTACATTTGGAAGTATTCCGTAATCTTATGTTTAGTATAAATTCGATTTTTTTTTATATAAACATATAGCTATCGATATCGAAATGCTTCAAATAACTGGTTTAACATATTTAAGTTAATAAACCTTCTTTAACGAACTGAACATAAATCCATAACTGCATAACGGCAGTGCATTTAGAATAATT
>JAPZAG010001291.1:0-35017 GCA_027475135.1 Bactrocera correcta | reverse complement strand
AATATTACAACATTACGGAATTCTTCTAAATGCACTGCCGTTAGGCTTTATGTAGACTTCAGTAAGCTAAAAAATGTTTATTAACATAATATGTTAAACTAATGATTTCAAGCATTTCGATATGGATATCTAAATGTGTATATAAAAGAAAATCGACTTCATACCTAAATATAAGATTACGGAATTCTTCCAAATGCACTGCCGTTATGGCTTTATATCAACTGCAATACGTTAAAGAAGGTTAACTAACTTAAATATGTTAACCTAATGATTTGAAGCATTTCGATATCGCTTGCCAAATATGTATATACAAGAAAATCGACTTTATACTTAAATAACAGATAACGGAATTCTTCTACATGCATTGCCGTTATGCCGTTAAGGCTTTTGTAGACTTCAGTATGGAAAAGAGGGTTAATTAACTTAAATATGTTAAACTAATATTTTGAAGCATTTCGATATCGATTGCTAAATGAGTATATACAAGAAAATCGAATTTATACCTAAATATAAGTCTATGGAATTCTTCTAACTGCACTGCCGTTATGCCGCCATGATTTTATGCCAACTTCAGTTCTTTGAAGAAAGTTTATTAACTTGAATATGTTAAACTAATGAGTTGAACCATCTCGATATCGATTACTAAATGTGTATATACAAAAATCGACTTTATTCCTAATTATAAGATTACGGAATTCTTCCAAATGCACTGCCGTTATACCGTTATGGCTTCATGTAATTTTCAGTAAGAAAAATAAGGATAATTAACTTAAGTATGTTAAACTAATGATTTGAAGCATTTCGATATCGATTACTAAATGTGTATATACAAGAAAATCGACTTTATACTTAAATATAAGATAACAGAATTCTTCTACATGCACTGCCGTTATGCCGCCATGATTTTATGCCAACTTCAGTTCTTCGAAGAAAGTTTATTAACTTAAATATGTAAAACTAATGAGTTGAAGTATTTCGATATCGATTGCTAAATATGTAAATACAAGAAAATCGACCTTATACCTTAATATGAGATTACGGAATTCTTCTAAATGCACTGCAGTTATACCGTTAAGGCTTTATGTAGACTTCAGTGCGTTAAAGAAGGTTTATTAACTTTAATATGTTAAAATAATGATTTGAAACATTTCGATATATATATCGACTTTATATCTAAATATTAGATTATACCTAAATATAAGATTACGTAATTCTTCTAAATGCACTGCCGTTATTCCGTTAAGGCTCGATGTACACTTCAGGAAGATAAATAGGGTTAATTAACTTAAATATGTTAAACTAATGATTTGAAGCATTTCGATAACGATTGCTAAATGTGTATGTACAAAAAAATCGACTTTATACCTAAATATAAGTTAACGGAATTCATATAAATATACTGCCGTTATGCCGTTATGGCTTTATGTAAACATCAGTAAGATAAAGAAGGTTAATTAACTTTAATATGCTAAACCAGTTATTTGAAGCATTTCGATATCGATTGCAAAATGTGTATGTACAAGAAAATCGACTTTATGCCTAAGTATAAGACTACGGAGTTCTTCCAAATGCACTGCCGTTATGCCGTTATGCCGTTATGGCTTCATGTAAACTTCAGTAAGATAAAGAAGGTTAATTAACTTAAATATGTTAAACTAAAGATTTGAAGCATTTCGATATCGATTGCTAAATGTGTATATACAAGAAAATCGACTTTATACCTAAATATAAGATAACGGAATTCTTCTACATGCACTGCCGTTATGCCGCCATGATTTTATGCCAACTTCAGTTCTTTGAAGAAAGTTTATTAACTTAAATATGTTAAAATAATGATTTGAAACATTTCGATATATATATCGACTTTATATCTAAATATAAGATTATACCTAAATATAAGATTACGTAATTCTTCGAAATGCACTGCCGTTATGCCGTTAAGGCTTGACTTTAGACTTTAGACTTTAGGAAGATAAATAGGGTTAACTAACTTAAATATGTTAAACTAATGATTTGAAGCATTTCGATATCGATTGCTCGATGTGTATATACAACAAATCGATTTTATACCTAAATATAAAATTACGGAATTCTTCTACATGCACTGCCGTTATGCCGCCATGGCTTCATGTCACCTTCAGTAAGTTAAAGAAGGTAATTTAACTTAAATATGTTAAACTAATGATTTGAAGCATTTCGATATCGATTGCTAGTACAAGAAACTTGACTTTATAACTAAACATAGGATAACGGAATTCTTCCAAATGCACTGCCGTTAATCCGCCATTGCTTTATGTCAATTTCAGTTCGTTAAAGAAGGTCTGTTAACTTAAATATGTTAAACTAATTATTTGAAGCATTTCGATATCGATTTCTAAATGCATATATACAAGAAAATCGACTTTATACCTAAATATAAGATTACGGAATTCTTCCAAATTACTGTCGTTATGCCGCCATGGCTTTATCTCACCTTCAATACGATAAAGATGGTTAATTAACTAAAATATGTTAAACTAGTGATTTGAAGCATTTCGATATCGATTGCTAAATATGTAAATACAAGAAAATCGACTTTTTACCTTAATATAAGATTACGGAATTCTTCTAAAAGCACTGCAGTTATACCGTTAAGGCTTTATGTAGACTTCAGTGTGTTAGAGAAGGTTTATTATAAATAACTTGAAAATGTAAAACTAATGATTTGAAGCATCTCGATATCGATTGCTAAATGTGTATATACAAGAAAATCGACTTTACATATACCTAAATATAAGATTACGGAATTCTTCCAAATGTACTGTCGTTATGCCGCCATGGTTTGTATCAACTACAATACGTTAAAGAAGGTTAATTATTTTAAATATGTTAAACTTATGGTTTGAAGCATTTCGATATCGACTGCTAAATGTGTAAATACAACAAAATCGACTTTATACCTAAATATAAAATTATAACATTACGGATTTCTTCTAAATGCACTGCTGTTATACCGTTATGGCTTTATGTTGACCTCATTAAGCTAAAAAATGTTTATTAACTTTATATGTTAAACTAATGATTTGAAGCATTTCGATATCGATAGGTAAATGTGTATATACAAGAAAATCGACTTTATACCTAAATATAAGATTACGGAATTTTTCCAAATGTGCTGTCGTTATGCCGCCATGGCTTTATATCAACTTCAATACGTTAAAGAAGGTTAATTAACTTAAATATGTTAAACTAATGATTTGAAGCATTTCGATATCGCTTGCTAAATGTGTATATAAAAGAAAATCGAATTTATACCTAAATATAAGATAACGGAATTATTCTAAAAGCACTGCCGTTATGCCGTTAAGGCTTTATGTAGACAACAGTAAGATAGAGGGGAATAATTAACTTAAATATGTTAAACTAATGATTTGAAGCATTTCGATATCGATTGCTAAATATGTAAATGCAAGAAAATCGACTTTGTACCTAAATATAAGATTACAGAATTCTTTTAAATGCACTGCAGTTATACCGTTAAGGCTTTATGTAAACTTCAGTGCGTTAAAGAAGGTTTATTATAAATAACTTGAAAATGTAAAACTAATGATTTGAAGCATTTCGATATCGATTGCTAAATGTGTATGTACAACAATATCGACTTCATACCTGAATAAAAGATAACGGAATTCTTCTACATGCACTGCCGTTATGCCGTTAAGGCTTTTGTAGACTTC
This sequence comes from Bactrocera correcta, assembly GCA_027475135.1. Classification (NCBI taxonomy): domain Eukaryota; kingdom Metazoa; phylum Arthropoda; class Insecta; order Diptera; family Tephritidae; genus Bactrocera; species Bactrocera correcta. The sequence goes on along the minus strand of JAPZAG010001291.1, from coordinate 31,301 downwards.
AGTATGAAAAAGAGGGTTAATTAACTTAAATATGTTAAGCAAATGTTTTGAAGCATTTCGATATCTATTGCTAAGTGAGTATATACAAGAAAATCGACTTTATACCTAAATATAAGATTATGGAATTCTTCTAAATGCACTGCCGTTATGCCGCCATGGCTTCATGTCACCATCGGTAGGTTAAAGAAGGTAATTTAACTTAAATATGTTAAACTAAAGATTTGAAGCATTTCGATATCGATAGCTAAATCGCTAAATAATACTAGAAACTTGACTTTATACCTAAACATAGGATAACGGAATTCTTCCAAATGCACTGCCGTTAATCCGCCATGGCTTTATGTCAACTTCAGTTCGTTAAAGAAGGTTTGTTAACTTAAACATGTTAAACTAATGATTTGAAGCATTTCGATATCGATTGCTTAATGCGTATATTGAACAAAATCGACTTTATACCTAAATATAAGATTACGGAACTCTTCCAAATGCACTGCCGTTATGCCGCTAAAGCTTTTGTAGACTTCAGTAAGATAAAGAGGATTAATTAACTTAAATCTGTTAAACTAATAATGTGAAGCATTTCGATATCGATTGCTAAATGTGTATATACAAGAAAATCGACTTTATACCTAAATATAAGATTACGGAATTGTTCCAAATGTACTGTCGTTATGCCGCCATGGCTTTGTATCACCTTCAAGACGTTAAAGAAGGTTTATTAACTTAAAGATGTTAAACTAATGATTTGAAGCATTTCGATATCGATTGCAAAATGTGTATGTACAAGAAAATCGACTTTATGCCTAAATATAAGACTACGGAATTCTTCCAAACGCAGTGCCGTTATGCCGTTATGGCTTTATATTAACTTCAGTTCGTTAAAGAAGGTTTATTAACTTAAATATGTTAAACCAGTTATTTGAAGCATTTCGATATCGATTGCTTAATGCATATATACAAGAAAAGCGACTTTATACCTAAATATAAGGCTACGGAATTCTTCCAAATGTACTGTCGTTATGCCGCCATGGCTCTTTATTAACTTCAATACGTTAAAGAAGGTTAATTAACTTAAATATGTTATACCAATGATTTGAAGCATTTCGATATCGCTTGCTAAATGTGTATATACAAGAAAATCGAATTTATACCTAAATATAAAATTATAACATTACGGAATTCTTCTAAATGCACTGCCGTTAGGCTTTATGTAGACTTCAGTAAGCTAAAAAATGTTTATTAACTTAATATGTTAAACTAATGATTTCAAGCATTTCGATATGGATATCTAAATGTGTATATAAAAGAAAATCGACTTCATACCTAAATATAAAATTACGGAATTCTTCCAAATGCACTGCCGTTATGGCTTTATATCAACTGCAATACGTTAAAGAAGGTTAACTAACTTAAATATGTTAACCTAATGATTTGAAGCATTTCGATATCGCTTGCCAAATATGTATATACAAGAAAATCGAATTTATACCTAAATATAAGATAACGGAATTCTTCTAGATGCACTGCCGTTATGCCGTTAACGCTTTATGTAGACTTCAGTGCGTTAAAGAAGGTTTATTAACTTAAATATGTTATGCTAATGATTTAAAGCATTTCAATATCGATTGCTTAATGTGTATATACAAGAAAATTGACTTTATACCTAATTATAAGATTACGGAATTCACTCAAATATACTGCCGTTATGCCGTTATGGCTTTATTTAAACTTCAGTAAGTTAAAGAAGGTTAATTAACCTAAATATGCTAAACCAGTTATTTGAAGATTTTCGATATCGATTGCTAAATGTGTAAATCCAAGAAACTCGACTACATACCTAAATATAAGATTACGGAATTCTTTCAAATGCACTGCCGTTATGGTTTTATATCAACCTCAACACGTTTAAGAAGGTTAATTAACTTAAATATGTTAAACTAATGATTTGAAGCATTTCGATATCGCTTGCCAAATATGTATATACAAGAAAATCGAATTCATACCTATATATAAGACTACGGAATTCTTCCATATGTACTGTCGTTATGCCGTTAACACTTTATGTAGACTTCAGTGCGTTAAAGAAGGTTTAATAACTTAAATATTGCTAAATGTGCAAATACAAGAAAATCGACTTTATACCTAAATATAAAATTATAACATTACGGAATTCTTCTAAATGCACTGCCGTTATACCGTTAAGGCATTATGTAGACTTTAGTAAGCTAAAAACTGTTTATTAATTTAATATGTTAAACAAATGATTTGAAGCATTTCGATATCGACTGCTAAATGTGTAAATACAAGAAAATCGACTTTATACCTAAATATAGGATTACGGAATTCTTTTACATCCACTGCCGTTATGCCACATTCAGATTGTTAAAGAAGGTTTATTAACTTATATATGTTAAACTAATGAGTTGAAGCATTTCAATATCGATTGCTAAATGTGTATATACAAGAAAATCGATTTTATACCTAAATAAAAGATTACGGAATTCACTCAAATATACTGCCGTTATGCCGTTATGGCTTTATTTAAACTTCAGTAAGTTAAAGAAGGTTAATTAACATAAATATGCTAAACCAGTTATTTGAAGATTTGCGATATCGATTGCTAAATGTGTAAATCCAAGAAACTCGACTACATACCCGAATTTAAGATTACGGAATTCTTCCAAATGCACTGCCGTTATGGTTTTATATCAACCTCAACACGTTTAAGAAGGTTAATTAACTTAAATATGTTAAACTAATGATTTGAAGCATTTCGATATCGCTTGCCAAATATGTATATACAAGAAAATCGAATTCATACCTATATATAAGACTACGGAATTCTTCCAAATGTACTGTCGTTATGCCGTTAACACTTTATGTAGACTTCAGTGCGTTTAATAACTTAAATATGTTAAACTAATGATTTGAAGCAATTCGATATCGATTGCTAAATGTGTATATACAAGAAAATCGACTTTATACCTAACTAAAAGATTACGGAATTCTTCCAAATGTACTGTCATTATGCCGCCAAGGCTTTGTACCAACTTCAACACGTTAAAGAAGGTTAATTTTTTTTAAATATGTTAAACTAATGGTTTGCAGCATTTTGATATCGCTTGCTAAATGAATATATACAAGAAAGTCGAATTTATACCTAAATATAAGATAACGGAATTCTTCTAAATTCAATGCTGTTATACCGTTAAGGCTTGCTAAATGAATATATACAAGAAAGTCGAATTTATACCTAAATATAAGATAACGGAATTCTTCTAAATTAAATGCTGTTATACCGTTAAGGCTTTATGTAGACTTCAGTGCGTTAAAGAAGGTTTATTAACTTAAATATGTTAAACTAATGACTTGAAGCATTTCGATATCGATAGCTAAATGTGTATATACTAGAAAATCGACTTTATACCTAAATATAAGATTACGGAATTCTTCCAAATGTACTATCGTTATGCCGCCATGGCTTTGTATAAACTGCAGTTCGTTAAAGAAGGTTTATTAACTTAAATATGTTAAACCAGTTATTTGAAGCATTTCGATATCGACTGCTAAATATGTAAATACAAGAAAATCGAATTTACACCTAAATATAAAATTATAACATTACGGAATTCTTCTAAATGCACTGCCGTTATACCGTTAAGGCTTTATGTAGACTTCAGTAAGCTAAAAAATGTTTATTAACTTAATATGTTAAACTAATGATTTGAAGCATTTCGATATCGATAGCTAAATATGTATATACAAGAAAATCGACTTTATACCTAAATATAAGATTATGGAATTCTTCTGCGTGCACTGCAGTTATGAAAGTTGAAGAAGGTTTATTAACTTAAATATGTTAAACTAATGAGCTGAAGCATTTCGATATCGATTGCTAAATGTGTATATACAAGAAAATCGATTTTATACCTAAATAAAAGATTACGGAAATTACCCAAATATACTGCCGTTATGCCGTTATGGCTTCTGTAAAGAAGGTTAATTATTTAAATATGATAAGCTAATGGTTTGAAGCATTTCGATATCGATTGCTAAATATGTAAATACAAGAAAATCGACTTTATACCTAAATATAAAATTATAACATTATGGAATTCTTCTAAATGCACTGCCGTTATGCCATTAGGGCCTTATGTAGACTTTAGTGCGCTAAAGAAGGTTTATTAACTTAAATATGTTAAACTAATGATTTGAAGCATTTCGATATCGATTGCTAAATGTGTATATACAAGAAAATCGACTTTATACCTAAATATAAGATTACGGAATTCTTCCAAATGTACTGTCGTTATGTCGCCATGGCTTTATGTCAACTTCAATTCGTTAAAGAAGGTTAATTAACTTAAAAAAGTTAAACTAATATTTTGAAGCATTTTAATATCGCTTGCTAAATGAGTATATACAAGAAAGTCGAATTTATACCTAAATATAAGATAACGGAATTCTTCTAAATGCAGTGCAGTTATACCGTTAAGGCTTTATGTAGACTTCAGTGGTTAAAGAAGGTTTATTAACTTAAATATGTTAAACTAATGATTTGAAGCATTTCGATATAGATTTTTGTGTGTTTGATGTGTATATTGAACGAAATCGACTTTATACCTAAACATAAGATTACGGAACTCTTCCAAATGCACTGCCGTTATGCCGTTAAGGCTTTTGTAGACTTCAGTAAGATAAAGAGGATTAATTAACTTAAATCTGTTAAACTAATGAGTGGAGGCATTTCGATATCGATTGCTAAATGTGTATATACAAGAAAATCGACTTTATACCTAAATATAAGATTATGGAATTGTCTTTTGCAGACTTCAGTAAGAAAAAGAGGGTTAAGTAACTTAAATATGTTTAACTGATGATTTGAAGCATTTCAATATCGATTGCCGTTATGGCTTTATGTAATCTTCAGTAAGATAAAGAAGGTTAATTAACTTAAATATGTTAAACTAATGATTTGATGCATTTCGATATCGATTGTTAAATGTGTATATACAAGAAAATCGACTTTATACCTAAATATAAGATAACGGAATTCTTCTACATGCACTGCCGTTATGCCGCCATGATTTTATGCCAACTTCAGTTCTTTGAAGGAAGTTTATTAACTTAAATATGTTAAACTAATGATTTGAAGCATATCGATATAGATTTTTAAATGTGTATATTGAACGAAATCGACTTTATACCTAAACATAAGATAACGGAACTCTTCCAAATGCACTGCCGTTATGCCGTTAAGGCTTTTGTAGACTTCAGTAAGATAAAGAGGATTAATTAACTTAAATCTGTTAAACTAATGAGTGGAGGCATTTCGATATCGATTGCTAAATGTGTATATACAAGAAAATCGACTTTATACCTAAATATAAGATTATGGAATTGTCTTTTGCAGACTTCAGTAAGAAAAAGAGGGTTAAGTAACTTAAATATGTTTAACTGATGATTTGAAGCATTTCAATATCGATTGCCGTTATGGCTTTATGTAATCTTCAGTAAGATAAAGAAGGTTAATTAACTTAAATATGTTAAACTAATGATTTGATGCATTTCGATATCGATTGTTAAATGTGTATATACAAGAAAATCGACTTTATACCTAAATATAAGATAACGGAATTCTTCTAAATGCACTGCAGTTATCCCGGTAAGGCTTCATGTAGACTTCAGTGCGTTAAAGAAGGTTTATTAACTTTAATATTTTAAACTAATGATTTGAAGCATTTCGATATCGATTGCTAAATGTGTATATACAAGAAAATCGACTTTATACCTAAATATAAGATTACGGAATTCTTCCAAATGTACTGTCGTTATGTCGCCATGGCTTTATGTTAACTTCAATTCGTTAAAGAAGGTTAATTAACTTAAAAAAGTTAAACTAATATTTTGAAGCATTTTGATATCGCTTGTTAAATGAGTATATACAAGAAAGTCGAATTTATACCTAAATATAAGATAACGGAATTCTTCTAAATGCAGTGCAGTTATACCGTTAAGGCTTTATGTAGACTTCAGTGCGTTAAAGAAGGTTTATTAACTTAAATATGTTAAACTAATGATTTGAAGCATTTCGATATCGATTGCTAAATGCGTATATTGAACAAAATTGACTTTATACCTAAATATAAGATTACGGAACTCTTCCAAATGCACTGCCGTTATGCCGTTAAGGCTTTTGTAGACTTCAGTAAGATAAAGAGGATTAATTAACTTAAATCTGTTAAACTTATGATGTGAAGCATATCGGCATCGATTGCTAAATGTGTATATACAAGAAAATCGACTTTATACCTAAATATAAGATTATGGAATTGTCTTTTGCAGACTTCAGTAAGAAAAAGAGGGTTAAATAACTTAAATATGTTTAACTGATGATTTGAAGCATTTCAATATCGATTGCTAAATGTGTTTGTACAAAAAAATCGACTTTATACCTAAATATAAGGTAACGGAATTCATATAAATATACTGCCGTTATGCCGTTATGGCTTTATGTAAACTTCAGTAAGATAAAGAAGGTTTATTAACTTAAATATGTTAAACCAGTTATTTGAAGCATTTCGATATCGATTGCAAAATGTGTATGTACAAGAAAATCGACTTTAAGCCTAAATATAAGTCTACGGAATTCTTCCAAATGCACTGCCGTTATGCCGTTATGGCTTTATGTAATCTTCAGTAAGATAAAGAAGGTTAATTAACTTAAATATGTTAAACTAATGATTTGAAGCATTTCGATATCGATTGCTAAATATGGAAATACAAGAAACTTGACTTTATACCTAAATATAGGAAAACGGAATTCTTCCAAATGCACTGCCGTTAATCCGCCATGGCTTTATGTCAACTTCAGTTCTTTAAAGAAGGTTTGTTAACTTAAATATGTTAAACTAATGATTTGAAGCATTTCGATAACGATTTCTAAATGCATATATACAAGCAAATCGGCTTTATACCTAAATATAAGATTACGGAATTCTTCCAAATTACTGTCGTTATGCCGCCATGGCTTTATTTTACCTTCAATACGTTAAAGATGGTTAATTAACTTAAATATGTTAAACTAATGATTTGAAGCATTTCGATATCGATTGCTAAATACGTATATACAAGAAAATCGACTTTATACCTTAATATGAGATTACGGAGTTCTTCTAAATGCACTGCAGTTATCCCGTTAAGGCTTTATGTAGACTTCAGTGCGTTAAAGAAGGTTTATTAACTTTAATATTTTAAACTAATGATTTGAAGCATTTCGGTATCGATTACTAAATGTGTATATACAAGAAAATCGACTTTACATATACCTAAATATAAGATTACGGAATTCTTCCAAATGTACTGTCGTTATGCCGCCATGGTTTGTATCAACTACAATACGTAAAAGAAGGTTAATTATTTTAAATATGATAAACTAATGGTTTAAAGCATTTCGATATCGACTGCTAAATGTGTAAATACAACAAAATCGAATTTATACCTAAACATATGATTACGGAATTCTTCTACATAGACTGCCGTTATACCGCCATGGCTTTATGTTAACTTCAGTGCGTTCAAGAAGCCTTATTAACTTAAACATGTTAAAATAATGATTTGAAGCATTTCGATATCGATTGCTAAGTGAGTATATACAAGAAAATCGACTTTTTACCTAAATATTAGATTACGGAATTCTTCTAAATGCACTGCCGTTATGCCGTTAAGGCTTTTGGTAAACTTCAGGAAGATAAATAGGGTGAATTAACTTAAATATGTTAAACTAATGATCTCAAGCATTTCGATATCGATTGCTAAATGTGTTTATAGAACAAATCGATTTTATACCTAAATATAAAATTACGGAATTATTCTACATGCACCGCCGTTATGCCACCATGGCTTCATGTCACTTTCCGTAGGTTAAAGAAGGTTATTTAACTTAAATATGTTAAACTAATGATTTGAAGCATTTCGATATCGATTGCTAAATGTGCTAGTACAAGAAATTTGACTTTATACCTAAACATAGGATAACGGAATTCTTCCAAATGCACTGCCGTTAATCCGCCATGGCTTTATGTCAACTTCAGTTCGTTAAAGTAGGTTTGTTAACTTAAATATGTTAAAGTAATGATTTGAAGCATTTCGATATCGATTTCTAAATGCAAATATACAAGAAAATCGACTTTATTCCTAAATATAAGATCACGGAATTCTTCCAAATTACCGTCGTTTTGCCGCCATGGCTTTATTTCAACTTCAATACGTAAAAGTTGGTTAATTAACATAAATATGTTAAACTAATGATTTGAAGCATTTCGATATCAATTGCTAAAAATGTAAATACAAGAAAATCGACTTTATACCTGAATATAAGATTACGGAATTCTTCTACATGCACTGCCGTTAATCCGCCATGGCTTTATGTCAACTTCAGTTCGTTAAAGTAGGTTTGTTAACTTAAATATGTTAAAGTAATGATTTGAAGCATTTCGATATCGATTTCTAAATGCAAATATACAAGAAAATCGACTTTATTCCTAAATATAAGATCACGGAATTCTTCCAAATTACCGTCGTTTTGCCGCCATGGCTTTATTTCACCTTCAATACGTAAAAGTTGGTTAATTAACATATATATGTTAAACTAATGATTTGAAGCATTTCGATATCAATTGCTAAAAATGTAAATACAAGAAAATCGACTTTATACCTTAATATAAGATTACGGAATTCTTCTTAATGCACTGCAGTTATACCGTTAAGGCTTTATGTAGACTTCAGTGTGTTAAAGAAGGTTTATTTTAAATAACTTGAAAATGTAAAACTAATAATTTGAAGCATTTCGATATCGATTGCTAAATGTGTATATACAAGAAAATCGAATATACATATACCTAAATATAAGATTACGGAATTCTTCCAAATGTACTGTCGTTATGCCGCCATGGTTTGTATCAACTACAATACGTTAAAGAAGGTTAATTATTTTAAATATGTTAAACTAATGGTTTACCTCTGCGAATGGTAGGCACCTTGTCGCGGTGCAGGGGCTTAGGCGCAAGGCATACTCGGCATCCCCCAACCTGCGTGGTTGGTGCCGATAGGCACCGCCCGGGCAGGGTGTCGGGTGCCGCATGCGTGCGCTAACCAAGAGCTACCACCTCCCAATCCAGGGTGTCATGCGACCCGTGCCCATTGGATGGTTTGCAGCCGGGAGGTAAATCTGGCTGTATTATAACGGAGCCTCCCCAACACCGGGCCGAATTGGGGTGTAACTGTGGCCTTACCGCGCCAAGGGGCTCTGGCGTGGCTGACCTACTTAGTCCCCATTTAAACAATAGACCCGACGGCTCACCCTGTTTGAGCCTAGGGTCGTAAGACACAGATGGACAAATCAAACAAAACAAACAACAATAACACGGTTTTAAGGCAACAACCACGGAGAACGGACACGGACAACGAGAAGGAAGCTGATGCAGGAGAAAGTAGATCGGGTCAAGGAGCCAGACGGAAAGTGGACTTCCTTGACAGTCTCTCGCCGGAGGCACGGGCGCTATTTGTGGAGCATGCCAAGGAGGATAGCGACGACATGCCCTCATGCAGCTGTGCATGCATGCCAAAAACGCCTGGGGCCGCTGCAGCAGCCACTAGCACCGCCAAGACCCCCGCCGCAAGGCGGAGCGGGTCGGACTCGGGGGAGTCACATCGGGCAGAGCCTGACGGTGCGCGCAGAAGGAAAAGGAAGCGCAAAAGAGGTGGGCAACGCCCTCTCCCAGAAGCTGGAAAACCCGGAGGGTGGGATGACCCAAGAAGGAAAGGAATGAGCGGTGCCATGATGAGGTGGTACCTGCGGCACCTGCGAGAGGGGAAGACTCCTGAAGCGGCGGAGGCTATGGCCAGAAGCAGAGGCAAAGGGAGTAATGCACCCCCAGCAAAGGAGTGTGACGACGGCAGGTCAGCTCGCGCGGAAGGCAGTGGCACCAGTAACCATCCGGTCGGTGCTACACTGACCGCACGGCGCGGGGATAGTAGGGCAATGCCCTCCGAAACGTATGCCCAGACAGCAAAGCGGAGCAGCGGCCAAATCACGCCGCAGGAACCCCCCAGCTCCAAAAGGTACAGGTGCAACGTAAACAAGGCAACCGGCAATCAACAATCCGGACCGGCTCCCCACCGGGTGGAGGAGGGGCGGCGCAGGTATGCAGATGCCGTTAAAGGCATGCGCATGGCTGTACTGCCTCAAAATTACCCGGCGGAGGCGCTGAAGCCAGAGGAGCTTACCGTGCTCCAGAACCTCCTCTTGGACGAGGTCTTCAGAGGACAAAACTTCGCGGCGTCCTTTTTGGGGGTGGAGTTTAAGGGAGGTATGCTGCAGGTGGAGTGCAAGGACGAGAGGTCTGCCAACTGGCTGCGGGAGGTTGCACCAAAGATAGGAGGCTGGAAGGGTCCGGCCCTATGCGCGAGGAGGGCGGAGGATTTGCCCGTCATGCACAGCATGACAATGTTCCTCCCAAGAAGCGATGACAAACCGTACGAGTATGCCCTAGGACTGGTGAAGAATCAGAACTTGGGGCTTAGCACTTCATCGTGGCGCGTCGCGAGCAGCAAGATGGAAGAACTAGGTGGAATGAAGGGATGGAGGCTAAACCTGTATATAGACGACGAGTCATACAAATACGTCCGGGCAGAAGGATTCCGCCTGTATTACAGGTTTAGCACGGTGGTTATGCGGCCTCACAGGTCCGTAGCCACCGGGAGCAAGGGAGCAGCAATGCCCGCGAATCAGGTAGGCAGGAGCATCGAAAGGCAGGCCGCGCCACTGGCGGCCCCGGAAGCAGTGCCGATGCAGGTGGACGAGGTGGTGGATCAGCCCGGCGGAAGTGGGACTGTGAGGGCAATGCCAGCAACGACCACCATCGTCCCCGCAGAGGACCACTGCGACCAGGGGGCAGAGCTCCCCTCAACACAGGAACTCCTAGACGGGTTAGGAGACCCATTGGATGGTGGCGAGATATCCGGCGAGGAAGAGGGAGTGCCCTTCTTCGAACCGCTACTATGATGGCCGTCCATATGGAGATTGCCCAGGTGAACCTGCATCACGCGGCGGCAGCTTCAGCTGTAATAACGAGCAGGTTCACGGTAGAGAAGCTGGGCATACTGCTGGTCCAAGAACCTTGGACCCGTAAAGGAGAGGTTAAAGGCCTCAAAACGGAGTCAAATAAGGTAATCTGGGATCTCTCAAGTGAGAGGCCTAGAACTTGCATAGTCGTCAGGAATAATATTGATTTCTTCTGTATTTCAGAGTTCCTGACGCAGGATCTGGTGGCGGTGCAAGCCAGGGACATTGAGGGCAAAGACTTCGTCCTGGCTTCAGCCTACTTCCCAGGGGAGGCATCCACGGCACCTCCAGAGGTGGTGGAACGGCTTGTGGATCACTGTAGCAGACATGGGCTTCCCTTGATTATAGGCTGTGACGCGAACGCCCACCATCTGGAATGGGGCAGCACCAACTGTAACGCAAGGGGTGAGTCTCTTTTAGAATACATAGTAGGTAGTAACTTAGCGATAGAAAATGTTGGGTGTGAGCCCACATTTATAACTATAAATAGGAGGGAGGTGCTGGACATCACCCTGAGTAACGAGCCTGCAAGAGGACTGGTCTCGAGATGGAGAGTTTCGGCGGAGCCCTCCTTGTCGGACCACCGAATTGTAAGGTTCTTGCTAGGGGTAGAGGTCAGGCCCCTCCCCCCTAGGCGTAATCCCCGGAGGGCGAATTGGGGCGCTTTCAGGGATATACTAAAGGAGGAGTTAAGTAGGGGGGGGCGGATAGAGGATAGCACTTCTGGCCTTGGGCTGGAGATAAGGCTATCCGTGATGAATGAGTCTCTGACTAAAGCCTATCACGGTAGTTGCCCCCTGAGCGTGCCCGGGGACAGACGTAACTGCCCCTGGTGGTCCAGGAAACTAGCGGACCTCCGGAAAAAAGTACGAATCCTATTCAACAAGGCGAAACGTACGGGGGTCTGGGCTGAATATAGGAGAAATCTTACTTTATACAACATGGAGATAAGGTCTGCAAAGCAGACCAGCTTCAGGAGATTCTGCGAGAATGTCGCCACTACGCCAGAAGCAGCTAGGCTGCATAAAGCTCTGGCAAGGAGCACAAACGACGTAGAAATAGCAATCAAAAGGAACGATGGGACGTTCACTACCAGTGCAGAGGACAGAGCCACGGAGCTTCTGCGGGCGCACTTCCCGGAGACAGTTCGGGAAGACCAGTGTCCTCCCATGACCGAACACAGGCCATCCCGCGAGGATTGGAGTATAGCCAGACGACTGTTTACGGCGGACTCAATCAAGTGGGCAATGGCCTCGTTTGAGAGATTCAAGTCTCCGGGGGTGGATGGCATCTTCCCGGCGCTGTTACAACAGGGGGAGCAACTCCTATTGCCCCACCTGTTGCGGCTGTTGAGAGAGAGCCTTGCATTGGCGTACATCCCTGAGATATGGAGGACAGCGAAGGTGATCTTCATACCCAAGGTAGGTAGGAAAGACTATTCATTGGCCAATTAGCCTAACATCTTTCCTACTAAAAACCATGGAGAAGATCGTGGACCAGGAAATAAGGATGAATGCGCTGAGGAGAGCACCGCTGCATGCGGCTCAACATGCCTACAGGGCGGGCAGATCAACGAGCACTGCCCTGTATCAGCTGACCTCTGAGATAGAGAGCTCACTAGAGCATGGGGAAGTGATGCTTTGCGCGTTCTTGGATATCGAAGGTGCCTTTGACAACACGTCCCACACGAGTGTAGCCAGGGCACTGGAGAAAAGGAATGTGGCAGCACCGGTGCGCAGATGGATACAAGCCGTACTGCGCTCCAGGGTTGCGGAGACCACAGTAGGCGATAGTAGGATACGTCTCGGCACAACTAGAGGCTGCCCACAGGGTGGCGTGTTATCCCCCCTACTATGGAGCCTAGTTGTGGACGACCTGTTAGCACTGCTAACGGACAATGGGATCCGCTGCCAGGGGTATGCGGACGACATTGTGATCATGGCCCAGGCATAGGACATCTAGTGCACTTGGAAAGGGAAATAAAATGGCAGTAAGGTTGTCAATCCCTCAGCGACCACTTCTTCGGGTAGGTTAACCAGCATTAAATCTCTACTATCAAGTGAAATTGATGGATAGTGCAAATACTGGGTTAATGCACTCACCTGCTAAGCCAGATTTAGTGAACCGTGATAAGGCGACGAAAGCACAATGCTGGCGGGTAAGTCCGACTGTAAGCCAAGACTGTTAGTGGTTGTAACCATGATAGTCGAATAATGCACTAGGGCTGCACCTCAAACCTCTCACTGTTGAAGACAAGACTGTTGAACTACAGCTTACCTGTTAGTGATAGTGCAAGCAACCAACTTGCACTACCACTAACCGCTTAGGTTCGGTTAGGCAAAGCACCCTTAGTGATAATAAAGCAGGGGCTTGGCAAATATCTCATCCCTTGAAGGGCACTGCATTTCTTAGGAAGAACGGTCAACTTCAGGAAAAGATTCAAGGTCACCCTTGGCAGTAAAGACGAATGGGATGATTCCAACTTCGAACTGATGCTGAGGAATAGCACGCTAAGGTGGTACACCGATGGCTCTAAAATGGCTGAGGGAATCGGCGCAGGGATTGTGGGCCCACGCACTAAACTCTCCATACCCATGGGAGAGTTCCCGAGCATTTTTCAAGCGGAAGTCTTCGCAATAAGCAGTGTATCGATATTAACCTCCATCGCAACTATCGTAATGAGCGAATAGCGATCCTCAGCGATAGTCAAGGCGATCTCTTCTTATGAGATCAAATCGCTACTAGTGCAGGAGTGCAGGGAAAGGCTGAACAGCCTTGCAGAACAGAACCAGGTACACCTAATCTGGGTGCCTGGTCACAAAGGAATAGCCGGTAACGAGCTGGCAGACGAGCTCGCCCGCTCCGCAGCCTCCACCAAGGTGGTAGGACCCGAACCCTTCATGGGGGTGGGTCCCCATGCCATGAAAGAGCTGCTCCGTAAGGAAGAGGTAGAGGGCAGGGAGCAGCATTGGCACCAAACTCGCGGTATGAGACAGGCCAAGCTGCTAATGGGGGGCTACAACCTGAAAAGGTTCAAAGCTGTGATAAACCTCCCAAGGAACAAGCTCAGGTTACTGGTCGCATGGTACACCGGACACTGCAAACTAAACAGGCACCTACACAGCATGGGCCTATCCTCTAGTGCAAGTTGCCGGTTCTGCGATAGGGAGCCTGAAACCCCGGAGCACCTGCTGATCGACTGCACAGCGGTCTGGAGACGCAGGACAAAGGCCCTTGGACTTTCTTGTCCGGATAGGGATCACATTGCCTCACTAGCACCTGACAAGGTGTTGGATTTTATTCATGCGCTGGGGCTGAGTGAGTCAATGTGAGCCAGGAGAGGGCACAATAGACCAAAGGTCGCAGTGCGTTCCTCAACTTTCATTCATTCATTCATTCATTCAATGGTTTGAAGCATTTCGATATCGACTGCTAAACGTGTAAATACAACAAAATCGACTTTATACCTAAATATAAAATTATAACATTACGGATTTCTTCTAAATGCACTGCCGTTATACCGTTAAGGCTTTATGTAGACCTCATTAAGCTAAAAAATGTTTATTAACTTAATATGTTAAACTAATGATTTGAAGCATTTCGATATCGATAGCTAAATGTGTATATACAAGAAAATCGACTTTATACCTGAATATAAGATTACGGAATTCTTCTACATGCACTGCCGTTATGCCGCCATGGCTTTATGTTAACTTCAGTGCGTTAAAGAAGCTTTATTAACTTAAATATGTTAAACTAATGTTTTGAAACATTTCGATATCGCTTGCTAAATGTGTATATACAAGAAAATCGAGTTTATGCCTAAATATAAGATAACGGAATTCTTCTAAACGCACTGCCGTTATGCCCTTAAGGCTTTATGTAGACTTCAGTAAGATAGAGGGGGAATAATTAACTTAAATATGTTAAACTTATGATTTGAAGCATTTCGATATCGATTGCTAAATGTATAAATACAATAAAATCGACTTTGTACCTAAATATTAGATTACGCAATTCTTTTAAATGCACTGCAGTTATACCGTTAAGGCTTTATGTAAACTTCAGTGCGTTAAAGAAGGTTTATTATAAATAACTTGAAAATGTAAAACTAATGATTTGAAGCATTTCGATATAGATTGCTATATGTGTATGTACAACAATATCCACTTTATACCTAAATAAAAGATAACGGAATTCTTCTACATGCACTGCCGTTATGCCGTTAAGGCTTTTGTAGACTTCAGTATGAAAAAGAGGGTTAATTAACTTAAATATGTTAAACTAATATTTTGAAGCATTTCGATATCGATTGCTAAATGAGTATATACAAGAAAATCGACTTTATACCTAAATATAAGATTATGGAATTCTTCTAACTGCAATGCCGTTATGCCGCCATGGCTTCATGTCACCTTCGGTAGGATAAAGAAGGTAATTTAACTTAAATATGTTAAACTAATGATTTGAAGCATTTCGATATCGATTGCTAAATGTACAAGAAACTTGACTTTATACCTAAACATAGGATAAGGCAATTCTTCCAAATGCACTGCCGTTAATCCGCCATGGCTTTATGTCAACTTCAGTTCGTTAAAGAAGGTTTGTTAACTTAATATGTTAAACTAATGATTTGAAGCATTTCGATATCGATTGCTAAATATGTAAATACAAGAAAATCGACTTTATACCTTAATATAAGATTACGGAATTCTTCTACATGCACTGCCGTTATGCCATCATGGCTATATGCAAACTTCTGATCATTAAAGAAGGTATATTAACTTAAATATGTTAAACTAATGAGTTGAACCATCTCGATATCGATTGCTAAATGTTTATACACAAAAAATCGACTTTATTCCTAAATATAAGATTACGGAATTCTTCCAAATGCACTGCCGTTATACCGTTATGGCTTTATGTAAACTTCAGTAAGAAAAAGAAGGATAATTAACTTAAATATGTTAAACTAATGATTTGAAGCATTTCGATATCGATTACTAAATGTGTATATACAAGAAAATCGACTTTATACCTAAATATAAGGTTACGGAATTGTTCCAAATGTACTGTCGTTATGCCGCCATGGCTTTGTATCACCTTCAATACGTTAAAGAAGGTTTATTAACTTAAATATGTTAAACTAATGATTTGAAGCATTTCGATATCGATTGCTAAATGTGCTAGTACAAGAAACTTGACTTTATACCTAAACATAGGATAACGGAATTCTTCCAAATGCACTGCCGTTAATCCGCCATGGCTTTATGTCAACTTCAGTTCTTTAAAGAAGGTTTGATAACTTAAATATGTTAAACTAATGATTTGAAGCATTTCGATATCGATTTCTAAATGCATATATACAAGAAAATCGACTTTATGCACTGCAGTTATACTGTTAAGGCTTTATGTAGACTTCATGGTGTTAAAGAAGGTTTATTATAAATAACTTGAAAATGTAAAACTAATGATTTGAAGCATTTCGATATCGATTGCTAAATGTGTATGTACAAGAAAATCGACTTTACATATACCTAAATATAAGATTACGGAATTCTTCCAAATGTACTGTCGTTATGCCCTTAAGGCTTTATGTAGACTTCAGTAAGATAGAGGGGAATAATTAACTTAAATATGTTAAACTTATGATTTGAAGCATTTCGATATCGATTGCTAAATGTATAAATACAAAAAAATCGACTTTGTACCTAAATATTAGATTACGCCATTCTTTTAAATGCACTGCAGTTATACCGTTAAGACTTTTTGTAAACTTCAGTGCGTTAAAGAAGGTTTATTATAAATAACTTGAAAATACATAACTAATGATTTGAAGCATTTCGATATAGATTGCTATATGTGTATGTACAACAATATCCACTTTATACCTAAATAAAAGATGACGGAATTCTTCTACATGCACTGCCGTTATGCCGTTAAGGCTTTTGTAGACTTCAGTATGAAAAAGAGGGTTAATTAACTTAAATATGTTAAACTAATATTTTGAAGCATTTCGATATCGATTGCTAAATGAGTATATACAAGAAAATCGACTTTATACCTAAATATAAGATTATGGAATTCTTCTAACTGCAATGCCGTTATGCCGCCATGGCTTCATGTCACCTTCGGTAGGTTAAAGAAGGTATTTTAACTTAAATATGTTAAACTAATGATTTGAAGCATTTCGATATCGATTGCTAAATGTACAAGAAACTTGACTTTATACCTAAACATAGGATAACGGAATTCTTCCAAATGCACTGCCGTTAATCCGCCATGGCTTTATGTCAACCTCAGTTCGTTAAAGAAGGTTTGTTAACTTAAATATTTTAAAATCTAATGATTTGAAGCATTTCGATATCGATTGCTAAATATGTAAATACAAGAAAATCAAACTTTATACCTTAATATAAGATTACGGAATTCTTCTAAATGCACTGCAGTTATACCGTTAAAGCTTTATGTAGACTTCAGTGCGTTAAAGAAGGTTTATTAACTTAAATATGTTAAACTAATGATTTGAAGCATTTCGATATCGATAGCTAAATGTGTATATACAAGAAAATCAACTTTATACCTAAATATAAGATTACGGAATTCTTCTACATGCACTGCCATTATGCCATCATGGCTATATGCAAACTTCTGATCATTAAAGAAGGTATATTAACTTAAATATGTTAAACTAATGAGTTGAACCATCTCGATATCGATTGCTAAATGTGTATACACAAAAAATCGACTTTATTCCTAAATATAAGATTATTGAATTCTTCCAAATGCACTGCCGTTATGGCTTTATGTAAACTTCAGTAAGAAAAAGAAGGATAATTAACTTAAATATGTTAAACTAATGATTTGAAGCATTTCGATATCGATTACTAAATGTGTATATACAAGAAAATCGACTTTATACCTAAATATAAGATTACGGAATTGTTCCAAATGTACTGTCGTTATGCCGCCATGGCTTTGTATCACCTTCAATACGTTAAAGAAGGTTTATTAACTTAAATATGTTAAACTAATGATTTGAAGCATTTCGATATCGATTGCTAAATATGTAAATACAAGAAAATCGAATTTATACCTTAATATAAGATTACGGAATTCTTCTAAATGCACTGCAGTTATACCGTTAAGGCTTTATGTTAACTTCAGTGCGTTAAAGAAGGTTTATTAAAAATAACTTGAAAATGTAAAACTAATGATTTGAAGCATTTCGATATCGCTTGCTAAATGTGTATATACAAGAAAATCGAATTTATACCTAAATATAAAATTATAACATTACGGAATTCTTCTAAATGCACTGCCGTTATACCGTTAAGGCTTTACGTAGACTTTAGTAAGCTAAAAAATGTTTATTAACTTAATATGTTAAACTAATGATTTCAAGCATTTCGATATGGATATCTAAATGTGTATATAAAAGAAAATCGACCTTATACCTAAATATAAGATTACGGAATTCTTCCAAATGCACTGCCGTTATGGCTTTATATCAACTGCAATACGTTAAAGAAGGTTAATTAACTTAAATATGTTAAACTAATGATTTGAAGCATTTCGATATCGATTGCTAAATGTGTATGTACAACAAAATCGACCTTATACCTAAATATAAGATAACGGAATTCATTTAAATGTACTGCCGTTATGCCGTTATGGCTTTATGTAAACTTCAGTAAGATAAAGAAGGTTAATTAACTTAAATATGCTAAACCAGTTATTTGAATCATTTCGATAACGATTGCAAAATGTGTATGTACAAGAAAATCGACTTTATACCTAAATATAAGACTACGGAATTCTTTCAAACGCACTGTCGTTATACCGTTATGGCTTTATATTAACTTCAGTTTGTTAAAGAAGGTTGATTAACTTAAATATGTTAAACCAGTTATTTGAAGCTTTTCGATATCGATTGCTTAATGCATATATACAAGAAAATCGACTTTATACCTAAGTAGAGGACTACGGAATTCTTCCAAATGTACTGTCGTTATGCCGCCATGGCTCTTTATCAACTTCAATACGTTAAAAGAGGTTAATTAACTTAAATATGTTAAACTAATGATTTGAAGCATTTCGATATCGCTTGCTAAATTTGTATATACAAGAAAATCGAATTTATACCTAAATATAAAATTATAACATTACGGCACTGCCGTTATACCGCTAAGGCGTTATTTTGACTTCAGTAAGCTAAAAAAAAGTGTATTAACTTAATATGTTAAACTAATGATTTCAAGCATTTCGATATGGATATCGAAATGTGTATATAAAAGAAAATCGACTTTATACCTAAATATAAGATTACGGAATTCTTCCAAATACACTGCCGTTATGGCTTTATATCAACTGCAATACGTTAAAGAAGGTTAATTAACTTAAATATGTTAAACTAATGATTTGAAGCATTTCGATATCGCTTGCCAAATATGTATATACAAGAAAATCGAATTTATACCTAAATATAAGATAACGGAGTTCTTCTAAATGCACTGCCGTTATGCCGTTAACGCTATATGTAGACTTCAGTGCGTTAAAGAAGGTTTATTAACTTAAATATGTTAAACTAATGATTTAAAGCATTTCGATATCGATTGCTAAATGTGTATATACAAGAAAATCGACTTTTTACCTAAATATAAGATTACGGAATTCTTCCAATCCTACTGTCATTATGCCGCCATGGCTTTGTATCAACTTTAATACGTTAAAGAAGGTTAATTATTTTAAATATGTTAAACTAATGGTTTGAAGAATTTCGATATCGATTGCTAAATGTGCAAATACAAGAAAATCGACTTTATACCTAAATATAAAATTATAACATTACGGAATTCTTCTAAATGCACTGCCGTTATACCGTTAAGGCTTTATGTAGACTTTAGTAAGCTAAAAAATGTTTATTAATTTAATATGTTAAACAAATGATTTGAAGCATTTCGATATCGACTGCTAAATGTGTAAATACAACAAAATCGACTTTATACCTAAATATAAAATTATAACATTACGGAATTCTTCTAAATGCACTGCCGTTATACCGTTAGGGCTTTATGTAGACCTCATTAAGCTAAAAAATGTTTATTAACTTAATATGTTAAACTAATGATTTGAAGCATTTCGATATCGATAGCTAAATGTGTATATACAAGAAAATCGACTTTATACCTAAATATAAGATTACGGAATTCTTCTACATGCACTGCCGTTATGCCGCCATGGCTTTATGTTAACTTCAGTGCGTTAAAGAAGCTTTATTAACTTAAATATGTTAAACTAATGTTTTGAAACATTTCGATATCGCTTGCTAAATGTGTAGATACAAGAAAATCGAGTTTATGCCTAAATATAAGATAACGGAATTCTTCTAAACGCACTGCCGTTATGCCCTTAAGGCTTTATGTAGACTTCAGTAAGATAGAGGGGAATAATTAAGTTAAATATGTTAAACTTATGATTTGAAGCATTTGGATATCGATTGCTAAATGTATAAATACAATAAAATCGACTTTGTACCTAAATATTAGATTACGCAATTCTTTTAAATGCACTGCAGTTATACCGTTAAGGCTTTATGTAAACTTCAGTGCGTTAAAGAAGGTTTATTATAAATAACTTGAAAATTTAAAACTAATGATTTGAAGCATTTCGATATAGATTGCTATATGTGTATGTACAACAATATCCACTTTATACCTAAATAAAAGATAACGGAATTCTTCTACATGCACTGCCGTTATGCCGTTAAGGCTTTTGTAGACTTCAGTAAGAAAAAGAGGGTTAATTAACTTAAATATGTTAAACTAATGATTTGAAGCATTTCGATATCGATTGCTAAATGTGTATATACAAGAAAATCGACTTTATACCTAAATATAAGATTATCGGAATTCTTCTAATGCACTGCCGTTATGCCGCCATGGCTTCATGTCACCTTCGGTAGGTTAAAGAAGGTAATTTAACTTAAATATGTTAAACTAATGATTTGAAGCATTTCGATATCGATTGCTAAATGTACAAGAAACTTGACTTTATACCTAAACATAGGATAACGGAATTCTTCCAAATGCACTGCCGTTAATCCGCCATGGCTTTATGTCAACGTCAGTTCGTTAAAGAAGGTTTGTTAACTTAAATATGTTAAACTAATGATATGAAGCATTTCGATATCGATTGCTAAATATGTAAATACAAGAAAATCGACTTTATACCTTAATATAAGATTACGGAATTCTTCTAAATGCACTGCAGTTATACCGTTAAAGCTTTATGTAGACTTCAGTGCGTTAAAGAAGGTTTATTAACTTAAATATGTTAAACTAATGATTTGAAGCATTTCGATATCGATAGCTAAATGTGTATATACAAGAAAATCAACTTTATACCTAAATATAAGATTACGGAATTCTTCTACATGCACTGCCGTTATGCCATCATGGCTATATGCAAACTTCTGATCATTAAAGAAGGTATATTAACTTAAATATGTTAAATTAATAAGTTGAACCATCTCGATATCGATTGCTAAATGTGTATACACAAAAAATCGACTTTATTCCTAAATATAAGATTACGGAATTCTTCCAAATGCACTGCTGTTATACCGTTATGGCTTTATGTAAACTTCAGTAAGAAAAAGAAGGATAATTAACTTAAATATGTTAAACTAATATTTGAAGCATTTCGATATCGATTACTAAATGTGTATATACAAGAATATCGACTTTATACCTAAATATAAGATTACGGAATTGTTCCAAATGTACTGTCGTTATGCCGCCATGGCTTTGTATCACCTTCAATACGTTAAAGAAGGTTTATTAACTTAAATATGTTAAACTAATGATTTGAAGCATTTCGATATCGATTGCTAAATGTGCTAGTACAAGAAACTTGACTTTATACCTAAACAGAGGATAACGGAATTCTTCTAAATGCACTGCCGTTAATCCGCCATGGCTTTATGTCAACTTCAGTTCTTTAAAGAAGGTTTGATAACTTAAATATGTTAAACTAATGATTTGAAGCATTTCGATATCGATTTCTAAATGCATATATACAAGAAAATCGACTTTATACCTAAATATAAGATTACCGAATTCTTCGAAATTACTGTCGTTATGCCGCCATGGCTTTATTTCACCTTCAATACGTTTAAGATGGTTAATTAACTTAAATATGTTAAACTAATGATTTGAAGCATTTCGATATCGATTGCTAAATATGTAAATACAAGAAAATCGACTTTATACCTTAATATAAGATTACGGAATCCTTCTAAATGCACTGCAGTTATACCGTTAAGGCTTTACGTAGACTTTAGTAAGCTAAAAAATGTTTATTAACTTAATATGTTAAACTAATGATTTCAAGCATTTCGATATGGATATCTAAATGTGTATATAAAAGAAAATCGACCTTATACCTAAATATAAGATTACGGAATTCTTCCAAATGCACTGCCTTTATGGCTTTATATCAACTGCAATACGTTAAAGAAGGTTAATTAACTTAAATATGTTAA
Organism: Bactrocera correcta; assembly: GCA_027475135.1. Lineage (NCBI taxonomy): Eukaryota > Metazoa > Arthropoda > Insecta > Diptera > Tephritidae > Bactrocera > Bactrocera correcta. Next base: position 8,631 of record JAPZAG010001291.1, on the reverse strand, counting down.
ACTAATGATTTGAAGCATTTCGATATCGATTGCTAAATGTGTATTTACAACAAAATCGACCTTATACCTTAATATAAGATAACGGAATTCATATAAATATACTGCCGTTATGCCGTTATGGCTTTATGTAAACTTCAGTAAGATAAAGAAGGTTAATTAACTTAAATATGCTAAACCAGTTATTTGAATCATTTCGATAACGATTGCAAAATGTGTATGTACAAGAAAATCGACTTTATGCCTAAATATAGGACTACGGAATTCTTTCAAACGCACTGTCGCTATGCCGTTATGGCTTTATATTAACTTCAGTTTGTTAAAGAAGGTTGATTAACTTAAATATGTTAAACCAGTTATTTGAAGCTTTTCGATATCGATTGCTTAATGCATATATACAAGAAAATCGACTTTATACCTAAATATAAGACTACGGAATTCTTCCAAATGTACTGTCGTTATGCCGCCATGGCTCTTTATCAACTTCAATACGTTAAAGAAGGTTAATTAACTTAAATATGTTAAACAAAATGATTTGAAGCATTTCGATATCGCTTCTAAATGTGTATAAAACAAGAAAATCAAACTTTATACCTAAATAAAAAGTTTAAAACCGGAATTTTTCCCTAAATGCACTGCCGTTAGGTTTTAAAAACTGCGACCCTTTTTTAAAAGAAGGCGCGCATTAATTAAATATGTTAAACTAATGGTTTGAAGCATTTCGATATCGATTGCTAAATGTGTAAATACAAGAAAATCGACTTTATACCTAAATATAAAATTATAACATTACGGAATTCTTCTAAATGCACTGCCGTTATACCGTTAAGGCTTTATGTAGAGTTTAGTAAGCTAAAAAATGTTTATTAATTTAATATGTTAAACAAATGATTTGAAGCATTTCGATATCGATAGCTAAATGAGTATATACAAGAAAATCGACTTTATACCTAAATACAAGATTACGGAATTCTTCTACATCCACTGCCGTTATGCCAACTTCAGATCGTTAAAGAAGGTTTATTAACTTAAATATTTTAAAAACTAATGATTTGAAGCATTTCGATATCGATTGCTAAATGTGTATATACAAGAAAAGCGATTTTATACCTAAATAAAAGATTACGGAATTCACTCAAATATACTGCCGTTATGGCTTTATTTAATCTTCAGTAAAATAAAAAAGGGTTTAAATTTAAACCCTAAATATGCTAAACCAGTTATTTGAAGATTTTCGATATCGATTGCTAAATGTGTAAATCCAAGAAACTCGACTACATGCCTGAATATAAGATTACGGAATTCTTCCAAATGCACTGCCGTTATGGCTTTATATCAACTTCAATACGTTAAAGAAGGTTAATTAACTTAAATATTTTAAACTAATGATTTGAAGCATTTCGATATCGCTTGCCAAATATGTATATACAAGAAAATCGAATTCATACCTAAATATAACATATTTAAGTTACATTACCTTTTTTAACCTACCGAAGGTGACATAAAGCCGTGGCGGCATAACGGCAGTGCATGTAGAAGAATTCCGTAATCTCATATCTAGGTATAAAATCGATTTTCTTGTATATACACATTTATCAATCGATATCGAAATGCTTCAAATCATTAGTTTAACATATTTAAGTTAATTAACCCTCTTTATCTTACTGAAGTCTACATAAAGCCTTAACGGCATAACGGCAGTGCATTTAGAAGATTTACGTAACCTTATAATTAGGTATAAAGTCGATTTTCTTGTATATACTCATTTAGCACTCGATATCGAAATACCTCAAATCATTTTTTTAACATATTTAAGTTAATAAACATTTTTTAGCTTAATGAGGTCTACATAAAGCCTTAACGGTATAACGGCAGTGCATTTAGAAGAAATCCGTAATGTTAAAATTTTTATATATAGGTATAAAGTCGATTTTCTTGTATATACACATTTAGCAATCGATATCGAGAAGCTTCAAATCATTAGTTTAACATATTTAAGTTAACAACCCTTCTTCAACGCACTGAAGTTGTCATTAAGCCATGGCGGCATAACGGCAGTGCATGTAGAAGAATTCCGTAATCTTATTTTTAGGTATAAAGTCGATTTTCTTGTATATACACATTTATCAATCGATATCGAAATGCTTCAAATCATTAGTTTAACATATTTAAGCTAATTAACCCTCTTTATCTTACTGAAGTCTACATAAAGCCTTAACGGCATAACGGCAGTGCATTTAGAAGAATTCCGTAATCTTATATCTAGGTATAAAATCGATTTTCTTGTATATACACATTTATCAATCGAAATCGAAATGCTTCAAATCATTAGTTTAACATATTTAAGCTAATTAACCCTCTTTATCTTACTGAAGTCTACATAAAGCCTTAACGGCATAACGGCAGTGCATTTAGAAGAATTACATAACCTTATAATTAGGTATAAAATCGATTTTCTTGTATATACCCATTTAGCACTCGATATCGAAATACTTCAAATCATTATTTTAACATATTTAAGTTAATAAACCTTCTTCAACGATCTGAAGTTGGCTTAAAGCCATGGCGGCATATCGGCAGTGCATTTAGAAGAATTCCGTTATCTTATATTTAGGTATAAATTCGATTTTCTTGTATATACACATTTAGCAAGCGATATCGAAATGTTTTAAATCATTAGTTTAACATATTAAGTTAGTTAAACTTCTTTAACTTATTGAAGTTGATATAAAGCCATGGCGGCATAACGGCAGTGCATTTAGAAGAAATTCGTAATCTTTTATTTAGGTATAAATTCGATTTTCTTGAATATACACATTAAGCAATCGATAACGAAATGCTTCAAATCGATAGTTTAACATATTTAAGGTTATTAACCTTCTTTATCTTACTGAAGTTTACATAAAGCCATAACGGTATAACGGCAGTGCATTTAGAAGAATTCCGTAATCATATATTTAGGTATAAAGGCGATTGTGTTGTATATATACATTTAGCAATCGATATCGAGATGCTTCAAATCATTAGTTTAACATATTTAAGTTAATAAACCTTCTCTAACGATCTGAAGTTGGCATATAGCCATGGCGGCATAGCGGCAGTGCATGAAAAGAATTCCGTAATCTTATACATACATACATGAATATAGGTATAAAATTGATTTTCTTGTATATACTCATTTTGCTATCGATATCGAAATGCTTCTAATCATTAGTTTAATATATTAAGTTAATAAACCTTCTTTAACGAGCTGAAGTCTACATAAAGCCTTAACGGTATAATGGCAGTGCATTTAGAAGAATTCCGTAATGTTATAATTTTATATTTAGGTATAAAGTCGATTTTCTTGTATATACACATTTAGCAATCGATATCGCGATGCTTCAACTCATTAGTTTAACATATTTAAGTTAATAAACCTTCTTCAACGAACTGAAGTTGTCATAAAGCCATGGCGGCATAACGGCAGTGCATGTAGAAGAATTACGTAATCTTTTATTTAGGTATGAATTCGATTTTCTTGTATATACACATTTAGCACTCGATATCGAAATACTTCAAATCATTATTTTAACATATTTAAGTTAATAAACCTTCTTCACCGATCTGAAGTTGGCTTAAAGCCATGGCGGCATATCGGCAGTGCATTTAGAAGAATTCCTTTATCTTATATTTAGGTATAAAGTCGATTTTCTTGTATATACACATTTAGCAATTGATATCGAAATGCTTCAAATCATTAGCTTAACTTATTTAAGTTAATAAAGCTTCTTTAACGCACTGAAGTTGGCTTAAAGCCATGGCGGCATATCGGCAGTGCATTTAGAAGAATTCCTTTATCTTATATTTAGGTATAAAGTTGATTTTCTTTTATATACACATTTAGCAATTGATATCGAAATGCTTCAACTCATTAGTTTAACATATTTAAGTTAATAAACCTTCTTCAACGATCTGAAGTTGGCTTAAAGCCATGGCGGCATATCGGCAGTGCATTAAGAAGAACTCCGTTATCTTATATTTAGGTATAAATTCGATTTTCTTGTATATACACATTTAGCAAGCGATAATGAAATGTTTTAAATCATTAGTTTAACATATTTAAGTTAGTTAAACTTCTTTAACTTATTGAAGTTGATATAAAGCCATGGCGGCATAACGGCAGTGCATTTAGAAGAAATTCGTAATCTTATATTTAGGTATAAATTCGATTTTCTTGAATATACACATTAAGCAATCGATAACGAAATGCTTCAAATCGATAGTTTAACATATTTAAGGTTATTAACCTTCTTTATCTTACTGAAGTTTACATAAAGCCATAACGGTATAAGGGCAGTGCATTTAGAAGAAATTCGTAATCTTATATTTAGGTATAAAGGCGATTGTGTTGTATATATACATTTAGCAATCGATATCGAGATGCTTCAAATCATTAGTTTAACATATTTAAGTTAATAAACCTTCTCTAACGATCTGAAGTTGGCATATAGCCATGGCGGCATAGCGGCAGTGCATGAAAAGAATTCCGTAATCTATATATAGGTATAAAATTGATTTTCTTGTATATACTCATTTTGCTATCGATATCGAAATGCTTCTAATCATTAGTTTAATATATTAAGTTAATAAACATTTTTTAGCTTACTGAAGTCTACATAAAGCCTTAACGGTATAATGGCTGTGCATTTAGAAGAATTCCGTAATGTTATAATTTTATATTTAGGTATAAAGTCGATTTTCTTGTATTTGCACATTTAGCAATCGATATCGAAATGCTTCAAACCATTAGTTTAACATATTTAAAATAATTAACCTTCTTTAACGTATTGAAGTTGATACAAAGCCATGGCGGCATAATGACAGTAGGATTGGAAGAATTCCGTAATCTTATATTTAGGTATAAAGTCAATTTTCTTGTATATACACATTAAGCAATCGATATTGAAATATAGTTTAACATATTTAAGTTAATAAACCTTCTTTAACGCACTGAAGTCTACATAAAGCGTTAACGGCATAACGGCAGTGCATCTAGAAGAATTCCGTTATCTTATATTTAGGTATAAATTCGATTTTCTTGTATTTACATATTTGGCAAGCGATATCGAAATGCTTCAAATCATTAGTTTAACATATTTAAGTTAATAAACCTTCTTTAACGCACTGAAGTCTACGTAAAGCCTTAACGGTATAACAGCACTGCATTTAGAAGAATTCCGTTATCTTATATTTAGGTATAAATTCGACTTTCTTGTATATACTCATTTAGCAAGCGATATCAAAATGCTTCAAAATATTAGTTTGACTTTTTTAAGTTAATTAACCTTCTTTAACGAATTGAAGTTGACATAAAGCCATGGCGTCATAACGACAGTACATTTGGAAGAATTCCGTAATCTTATATTTATGTATAAAGTCGATTTTCTTGTATTTACACAATTAGCAGTCGATATCGAAATGCTTCAAATAACTGGTTTGACATATTTAAGTTAATAAACCTTCTTTAACGAACTGCAGTTTATACAAAGCCATGGCGGCATAACGACAGTACATTTGGAAGAATTCCGTAATCTTATATTTAGGTATAAAGTCGATCTTCTTGTATATACACATTAAGCAATCGATATCGAAATGCTTCAAGTCATTAGTTTAACATATTTAAGTTAATAAACCTTCTTTAACGCACTGACGTCTACATAAAGCCTTAACGGTATAACAGCATTGAATTTAGAAGAATTCCGTTATCTTATATTTAGGTATAAATTCGACTTTCTTGTATGTACTCATTTAGCAAGCGACATCAAAATGCTGCAAACCATTAGTTTAACATATTTAAAAAAAATTAACCTTCTTTAACGTATTAAAGTTGGTACAAAGCCTTGGCGGCATAATGACAGTACATTTGGAAGAATTCCGTAATCTTTTAGTTAGGTATGTAGTCGATTTTCTTGTATATACACATTTAGCAATCGAAATCGAAATGCTTCAAATCATTAGTTTAACATATTTAAGTTATTAAACCTTCTTTAACGCACTGAAGTCTACATAAAGCCTTAACGGTATAACAGCACTGCATTTAGAAGAATTCCGTTATCTTATATTTAGGTATAAACTCGACTTTCTTGTATATACTCATTTAGCAAGCGATATCAAAATGCTTCAAAATATTAGTTTGACTTTTTTAAGTTAATTAACCTTCTTTAACGAATTGAAGTTGACATAAAGCCATGGCGTCATAACGACAGTACATTTGGAAGAATTCCGTAATCTTATATTTAGGTATAAAGTCGATTTTCTTGTATATACACATTTAGCAATCGATATCGAAATGCTTCAACTCATTAGTTTAACATATTAAATTAATAAACATTTTTTAGCTTACTAAAGTCTACATAAAGCCTTAACGGTATAACGGCAGTGCATTTAGAAGAATTCCGTAATGTTATAATTTTATATTTATGTATAAAGTCGATTTTCTTGTATTTGCACATTTAGCAATCGATATCGAAATGCTTCAAACCATTAGTTTAACATATTTAAGTAAATAAACCTTCTTTAACGTATTGAAGTTGATACAAAGCCATGGCGGCATAATGACAGTAGGATTGGAAGAATTCCGTAATCTTATATTTAGGTATAAAGTCAATTTTCTTGTATATACACATTAAGCAATCGATATTGAAATATAGTTTAACATATTTAAATTAATAAACCTTCTTTAACGCACTGAAGTCTACATAAAGCGTTAACGGCATAACGGCAGTGGATCTAGAAGGATTCCGTTATCTTATATTTAGGTATAAATTCGATTTTCTTGTATATACATATTTGGCAAGCGATATCGAAATGCTTCAAATCATTAGGTTAACATATTTAAGTTAGTTAACCTTCTTTAACGTATTGCAGATGATATAAAGCCATAACGGCAGTGCATTTGGAAGAATTCCGTAACCTTATATTTAGGTATGAAGTCGATTTTCTTTTATATACACATTTAGATATCCATATCGAAATGCTTGAAATCATTAGTTTATCATATTAAGTTAATAAACATTTTTTAGCTTACTGAAGTCTACATAAAGCCTAACGGCAGTGCATTTAGAAGAATTCCGTAATGTTATAATTTTATAGTTAGGTATAAATTCGATTTTCTTGTATATACACATTTAGCAAGCGATATCGAAATGCTTCAAATCTTTAGTTTAACATATTTAAGTTAATTAACCTTCTTTAACGTTTTGAAGTTGATAAAGAGCCATGGCGGCATAACGACAGTACATTTGGAAGAATTCCGTAGTCTTATATTTAGGTATAAAGTCGATTTTCTTGTATATATGCATTAAGCAATCGATATAGAAATGCTTCAAATAACTGGTTTAACATATTTAAGTTAATAAACCTTCTTTAACGAACTGAAGTTAATATAAAGCCATAACGGCATAACGGCAGTGCGTTTGGAAGAATTCCGTAGTCTTATATTTAGGCATAAAGTCGATTTTCTTATAAATACACATCTTGCAATCGATATCGAAATGATTCAAATAACTGGTTTAGTATATTTAAGTTAATTAACCTTCTTTATCTTACTGAAGTTTACATAAAGCCATAACGGCATAACGGCAGTATATTTATATGAATTCCGTTATCTTATATTTAGGTATAAAGTCGATTTTGTTGTACATACACATTTAGCAATCGATATCGAAATGCTTCAAATCATTAGTTTAACATATTTAAGTTACCTAACCCTCTTTTTCTTACTGAAGTCTGCAAAAGCCTTAGCGGTATTACGGTAGTGCATTTAGAAGAATTCCGTAATGTTATAATTTTATATTTAGGTATAAATTCGATTTTCTTGTATATACACATTTAGCAAGCGATATCGAAATGCTTCAAATCATTAGTATAACATATTTAAGTTAATTAACCTTCTTTAACGTATTGAAGTTGATAAAGAGCCATGGCGGCATAACAACAGTACATTTGGAAGAATTCCGTAGCCTTATATTTAGGTATAAAGTCGATTTTCTTGTATATATGCATTAAGCAATCGATATCGAAATGCTTCAAATAACTGGTTTAACATATTTAAGTTAATAAACCTTCTTTAACGAACTGAAGTTAATATGAAGCCATAACGACATAACGGCAGTGCGTTTGGAAGAATTCCGTAATCTTATATTTAGGTACAAAGTCGATTTTTTTGTATTTACATATTTAACAATCGATATCGAAATGCTTCAAATCATAAGTTTAACATATTTAAGTTAATTAACCTTCTTTATCTTACTGAAAATTACATAAAGCCATAACGGCATAACGGCAGTATATTTATATGAATTCCGTTATCTTATATTTAGGTATAAAGTCGATTTTGTTGCACATACACATTTAGCAAGCGATATCGAAATGCTTCAAATCATTAGTTTAACATATTTAGGTTACTTAACCCTCTTTTTCTTACTGAAGCCTGCAAAAGCCTTAACGGCATAACGGCAGTGCATTTAGAAGAACTACGTAATCTTATATTTAGGTATGAATTCGATTTTCTTGTATATACTCATTTAGCAATCGATATCGAAATGCTTCAAATCATTAGTTTAACATATTTAAGTTAATAAACCTTCTTTA
>JAPZAG010001290.1:0-17581 GCA_027475135.1 Bactrocera correcta | reverse complement strand
TCCGAACCAACTACTCACTCGAACCAAGGATATTTCAAAACATTACCTTATATGCCATATTATAGATTCATATAAGATATGATTTCGTTAGTCTATGTTATAAACAGTTAATTCAGATGAAAAGCTAATAATAAATACTAGTATACGTACATACATACATGTAGCAATTGCTACAATATTATGGGTCGAGGAGTAGAAAACCGTAAGCGGAGATCGCCTAATACGTTTACATAGTGAAAAAGTACCCGGAAATTGTGAATAATCAGGGTGGCGAGTAGAGTTGAAATCCGGATGTCTGTCTGTCCGTCCGTCCGTCCGTGCAAGCTGTAACTTGAGATATCATGATGAAATTTGGTACACGTATTTCTTGGCTCCATAAGAAGGTTAAGTTCCAAGATGGGCAAAATCGGCACATTGCCACGCCCACAAAATGGAGAAAAGCGAAAACCTGTTAAGTGTCATAACTAAGCCATAAATAAAGATATTAAAGTGAAATTTGGTACAAAGGATCCAATTAGGAAGGGGCATATTTGGACGTAATTTTTTTGGAAAAGTGGACATGGCCCCGCCACCTAATAAGTTCTTTGTACATATCTCGGAAACTACTATAGCTATGTCAACCAAACTCTATAGAGTCGTTTCCTTCAGGCATTTCCATATACAGTTCAAAAATGGAAGAAATCGGATAATAACCACGCCCACCTCCCATACAAAGGTTATGTCGAAAATCACTAAAAGTGCGTTAACCGACAAACAAAAAACGTCAGAAACACTAAATTTTACGGAAGAGATGGCAGAAGGAAACTGTACACAGGCTTTTTTTAAAAATTGAAAATGGGCGTAGCGTCGCCCACTAATAGGCCAAAATCCATATCTCAGGAACTACTCGACCGATTTCAATAAAATTCGGTATATAATATTTTCTTAACACCCTGATGACATATACGCTATTTTGAATTCCATCTGATGCCTTCTCTGTATAATACATACATACATATAAATGAAAATACAATTCAATACTCAAAGTACACAAATTGATCTAATCTAATTAATTTTACAGTAAAATATAAAAATATGTAAATGACGGATAATGAAATCTCGATTATCACTTTATCTTGCGAGAGTATAAAATGTTCGGTGACACCCGAATTTAGCCCTTCCTTACTTGCTTGCTTTAATTTTGGTCACAATAGTGGCTGATGCATTATTATCATGTAAAATTCATTAATTGTTCTTCCACAAGCCCGGCCGTTTTCGACGTATGTTCTCTCGCAAACGCCTCAATACGGCCAAATAGAACTACTTCTTGACGGTCTGTCCCTTCGGAAAAAATTCATCATGCACCAAACTGAAAATATCGAAAAAACCAATGAGCAAAACCTTGATTTTTGAGCAGCTTTGGTGTGGTTTTTTGGTTTCGGCTCGTTTTTTACCTTCATTCCGATGATTGTTGACTTGTTGGCATGTCAGACTATAAATGTCTCATCGATAGTTATAATGTTCTCCATGAATGTGGGATCGGAATTCGCACGATCAAGCATGTCCAGAGAATCCGTTTACAGTAATCTTTAAAAAAAAAATATAGCTAACTCAGGATGAGTAAAGCAAGAACGCATTTCATATCAAAAATATCCACCAAAATCATTCGAACGCACCCACGAGAATTTCTCTAACACTTGCCTGACGATTGTCAAGTACTATATCCTCTCCTTGTTTAATATTTTCATCAGTTGAAGAAGTCGAAGGTCGTCCAGAACGAGCCATGTCTTCAACGATCTCTTGTGCTGGTGCTTTTTGATAAAACTGAGTCCCCGGAAGACTTCTTCAACGTTCGCAACCATTCCGGACACGAAATTTGATTAGAAATATAAAATTTGAGACAAATCCTTTGTTCGACATTTTTATTCATTGTGAACATCGCAACGCACTACTAGTTCGTACCGTCTTAAGCAGCTGCTGTAAACAAACTTGTTGGTAGTTCGCGCTCATATTTTGCATAGTAATTAAGGACAGTCTTGCCACTTTAGCAAAAGGCATTTTTTAAAACATCATTTACCCGAGGAATTTATTTACAATCCGGGTGCTTTTTTGTCACAATGTATAAGAGTTATAGATTCTACAACAACGAAGTATGGTTAGAGACGCTTAATAAGTTTTTCTCAAGAATATCCCACACAAAGCAGGCGAATACCGAAAAGAGAGTAGTTTTCAAAAACTAACTTTAAACTTTTAAGCTTAGAAAATCTAACATTTCGAAGCGACTGCTTAAGGAAAGGTACTATATATCAGACCTTTTTTTTATTATACTTTTCTAAAAAATTTACTGCTTTTTTTCAACAAAAAAATTGGCTTAAGGTCTAAAATCGTAAGTACTTTCCTAGTAAGCCTTTTATAGTTTTTGATCTGATTTTTATTTAATTTCAGATAGCATGAGCTCATAGAATCAACGTTTCCTCTAGAGGCTCTCTTAGAAACGGCGATTAAGGGGGTATTTTAGACTAGAAATTGAAAAATATCGAATTTTTTTATATTTTCAAAGTTTAACTATTCAAGAATATGTGTACAAGAGGATTTTTCAAAATTCAAATACAAAAACTTCAAAATTTTTGGAGATATACATAGGCATTTTTCTGACCCGGCATCCAAACTGGTTCGGCCGGAACGCGAAACTTTAAACGCGTTTTTCTCAAAACTGACTTTTTCGGAACGATACCCACGATTTCTCAGGTTCTACTGGCCCGATTTACTTGAAATTTGTATAGAGTCTTTTTTATAGGCTTGTCTATGGTTGGAACTAGCCCTATCCCCAAATTTTTATTTTTATTATTTTTTAAAATTCGAAATAGTCAGAAAAAGTGATCGAAAAAAAACTTTTTTTTAGGCAGTCCCCATTTTGTGAAAAAAGTTTTTTCCCACTTTTCCGTACTTCCGGCCATTGCGACATTATTCTAGATTAATAATCTTTTTTTCTTTTTGGTTTCAGATAACTAGGAGAGTTGAAATCTTGGGTATGGTCACGTGGAAATTTTTAGAGACCCCCCACTTCGTCAGCTCATAATTTTTGAAATTTTTTACTTTTTTTAGTTTTTGATTCTTTTTTCTACTCTTCTAAAATTAATAAATAACTAATAAGAAAATGTATAGTAAAAATATTAATTGCCTTTTTTACGACACTTTAAAAATTCCCTGAAATTCATGCTTCTAGACTAGAATACCCCATTAAGAAGACTGAACCAGTAGCTTAGGTAGTAAGTTAATACGTTTTTTTTACTACTCAAATCAATAAGAAGAAGAATTCGTTCCTTTTTACTTACTCCCAAAATAAATTGCCAAAAGATGACTTAAACGCTTCAGACAAATATGTTCCATAAACTAAAGAATAGCATAACAACTCTGAGATTTCCGCTCATTTATGCAACTTTGGAGGAAATATGCAGAATATTGCAATTACAAAAATGTTTTTAATGCATAATTAGCACGATAGTATTTCACAGAAAGATACAGGGTAGGCCATTTAAAGTTGACCCATCTGGCAACGCTGTAACTTTTAACAGCGCTGACAAATCGGCTAATGTCATACCGCGTTAGAAGCGTCATTCGAAGACAATTTATACCATGGAACAGTACACTACAAAAGAACGCGCTGAAATTGTTCAGCTTTATATTCAAAATAACTTTTCAATTGTGTTAACTCAACGTGCGTTTCGCAAAAAAAATAAAGTGAAAAGTGCTCCAGTTAAGAACACAATTAAGTCTTTATACGCAAAATTTGTGAACACCGGTAATCTCAGTAATGCCAGTCATGCATCCAGACAACGCACAAGACGTTCTGATGAAAATATCGAAGCTGTACGAGCCAGTATTGAGGAGACTCCATCGACATCGAGTTATCGCCGCTCTCAGGAATTAGACATCTCTCGCACCACTCTCCGACGCATAATTCATAAAGATTTGAAGATGTTTCCATATAAAATTCAAATGGCACAAAAACTAAACCCAGCTGATTATCCGCGACGCCTTAATTTTGGCAAATGGGCCATCGAAATGGCTGAAAACGAACTTGACTTTTGGCGAAAACTCATCATGTCAGACGAGGCACATTTCTCGTTGAATGGAGGCGTAAACAAGCAAAATTGCCGATTTTATGCCACCGAAAATCCTCAATTAATTGAAGAACAGCCTCTTTACGACCAAAAAGTAACAGTTTGGTGCGGTGTTTGCGCGAATATGATCATCGGACCGTATTTTTTCGAAGACGATGATGGAGCCACGACAACAGTAAATGGTGAGCGTTATCGAGCCATGATAACGGATTTTGTGATACCCATTATTCGCGAAAATGACATGGATAACTTCTGGTTTCAACAGGACGGGGCTACATGCCATACAGCTCGACCAACAATCAATTTATTGCGACCATTTTTCCCCGGGCGATTGATATCGAAAAATGGTGATGTTGACTGGCCACCGAGATCACCAGATTTGACGCCACCAGACTTTTATTTGTGGGGTTATTTGAAATCCAAGGTATACGCTAATAAGCCAAAGACCTTAGCTCAACTGAAAGCCAACATTCGACGTGAAACAGCCGCCATATCATCCGAAACATTGGCCAAAGTCATGGAAAATGTCGAAAAAAGAGTGCATTTAGCTGTCAAAGCTAAAGGTGCCCATTTACGCGATCTAATTTTTAAATATTAGCTGAAACAAATCCCCTTGGACCAAAATAAATTATTTTTGAAATGAACAAAAAACATTGTTTTCTTTTGTTTTTTTTTTTTTAGAAACAAATGGGTCAACTTTAAATGGCCTACCCTGTATAATAGTTTTTCCTCGCAAAGAGAATACATTGCAAATACTTCTTAGAAGCACTTCAAAGCGCTGCAGAAAATGCAATGTGTGTGTAATTATTGCAACACAGAGAAAATGCTCTTAGATTTTCATAAAACTAAGTACTGAAATACTTGCATTTCATAACAAAATATTGCTTAAAATAAGTTTGAATTTTTGTTGTAGAAAATCAAAGCACAAACATATGGGTAAGACTAAAATGCGACTATGTGTGGGCCGGCCGGGCCTCCAATGCTGTTTCGTTGTAATTTGAGACGAGTGAGTTGCTTTCGACTCCACACACAAATGTGCAGACAGCGCAAGAAAGCAGCAAAGACACAAAATAGAGGAAGAAAAAATACATAATTTTCTTAGTGTTGACTCGGTGCACATTTTCAAAAATCTCAAAAAAAAAAAATAAATTCAGAACTCAAGTAAAAGCGGCTGAAATGTGTTTTAGTTAATAATTCTAAATTTCAAATTTGTTGTTTTTTTACGCAACGCGTCGAAAGGGCTGTCTTACAACACGCAGGGCACATGAGAAAAGGCATGGAATGCGTCAACGCTGTTGTGTGGCACCACACGGCTGTGGCTGTGGCTGCGGCGTGTGCGTCAAAGCAAACACGGATGTGGCAATCATGAATCCTGTCAAGGAGTTAAATGAGATTTCAAGCAATTGCCATCAGCGCCACCAACGCCACACCGTGTGTTTTCTTTGGAACGCTTTGCTATTTCACTACGCGCGCAACACCCCTTCGCTGCTTCTCTCCCGCGCATTTGCTTGCCACCCAATGAGATTTCCATTTACGCGGACACATCACGCATATTCTTGAGAAAATATTTGAGCAGTCAATATATGTATGTGTGTGTGTGTGCTTCGGTAGCGGTGTGCGGTGAAGCGGGTGCTAAAGGCCACCATCAGTGTTGTGGAGAAATTCATGCGCGCTTATTGTTTTATTGTTGTAAGCAGGCATTTATTTCGCTGCTTTATTTTGACAGTTGACTGAAATCTTGGCAAACGATTTTTGTGCCTTTAAAGAGAGCTGTCACGTTGACAGCGCGCAATGTACGCCTAGTGTACGAAGACGCGACGACAGCGCGCCAGTGTATATAAGGTGTACGTTCTCAGGCGCTGGCGACACCCCCAAAATATGCTGTGCGCGAGGGAGTACATAGTTATATATAAAATATTTACTTTTAATTTTTGATTTTTCTACTATTTATTTTATGGCAGACACACTGTCATTTCGTTGGCGTTGACGTGTGTTGTGACAGCGACAATTTGTCTGGTCATCATTGAGTTCGTACAGAAGTTGGCTGAGATTTAGCGTTGCTTGGTTAAAATGTGGGGAAAAAAAATTTAATTTTACTATTTATGGATTAATAGTGACCTTTAATGTCTTAAACGTAGCGAGTTGGAAATATACTTCTTCGACATAGAGCCTCCGAAATAATAACCGAACTCTGGCGGCGCCTTCTCTGCTCATATACCGGCGAAGGACTTGTGGATGGGAAGAAGTTGTTGAAGGAAAGGGTCAGTGAGCTTCTTTACAGATGGGTCAAAGCTTGAGGAAACGTTGGTGGAGGGGTTTACTGTCAGCAGCTCTCCATCAACTCCAGCTTCAGACTTCCTAACTTTGCAGTGTTTTTCTAGCCGAGGTTGCAGTCATTAAGGAAGCAGTAGATCTACTGCTTTGGAGAGCAGCCTCCTTCAGAGATGTTACCATCCACTGACAACATGCCGGCGATAATAGTCTTGAACTCATTAACAGTGCGTTCAGAGCTGGTCAAAGAGTGCCTAACCTCCATTTGTGATAAGACTGGTATGGGTTTCAGGTTCCAGAGGAATCGCAAGAAATTGTGAAGCAGCTGATACAGCAAGGAAGGGCACCCTACAACCGCTATTAGTACAATGGGAGCAGGTCGGTGCTACCGTATCCTCTTGTGTTCTACTACTAGATAGCTGGGCTTTGCGGAAGCTTGGGCAGCGTTGTCACAAAATCATTTTGACCCAAGAACGATCACAAGAGTTCTAATGATCCGTTTGCTCTCCGTGAGCCTAGCTTCTTCCAAGTTTGGGGGCTTTTGACGGGCCATTGCCCTATTGATGACCACGCAGTAAGGCTAGGAACCTACCAGATGCCATCTGCATAAGCTGTATGGAAGATGAGGTGGAAACAACGCAACACTTTCTTCTTGACTGTCCCGCGTTCTGGAGGTCATTACTGAAATACTTGGGAGCGCATACCTTCAGACATCCCACCGAACGGGTAGGAATGGAAATTAGGAGACTGTGCAAATTTGTATTGGCTACTAAGCGTTTTGCCAATTTATAAGTCCGAACATAAGAGTTCTTCTTTTATATGACTTTACAAAGGACTACATATAGCAGTCTACATGGGATCTCTCTAGATCAGCCATCTAACCTTACATAACCTAACCTGCAAATAACTCACGGATTTGACTATGATTATAAGGGATGAAATAGAGACACATGTTATGAAGCCAAGTAATGAAGTAACTGTATAAATTGCTAAATCTTTGTACCTGTGTCTAGAACCACGATGTAAAACAAACTTGTCAGTATATTGTGAGAGAACGAGCTGGAGAAAAAGCAACAAAAGAAGATGAAAAATCACTAAGGCTGCGTACTTATGGACAAAGGTACTCCAAAAGGTATGAGATTCAAACTGAGTTGAGGTAGAGTTCTCTCTGGCAAACTATCTACGGCCCACTCACAATGTAGCAAGTGAGAACGAACTCAGGAAACATCAACAGGGAAGCAGAAAAATCGACGGAACTTTTGCCAGAAAGGTTCAACAAAACTTACTAGTTGTGTCATGAACAATGAATTTGAACCGATAAATAACTGAACATCTTATGAACTCCCTAATAAATTCAACAATGAAGGAAAAGCGAAAGAACTTTTAACTCAACTAACTGAAGATACAGTTTCAGATTACTCACGAGTGCTATGTAAATAGCGAGATTCGAAATGAACAACGAAAACAGATCACAGTCGCATAGTTTTAAAACTTTATTATGGTGTTTTCAAGCTTCATCCACATTTTATACAAAACAAAATATTTTCATTAAGTCAAAATATGTTTCACGAGTTTAAAAAGTGAAACAAAATAAAAAAACAAATCCTTTTAGACTATTGTGCTGAAACGAGGTCTCATAAAACTGAGTCACACTTACTGACAAACACGATTTCATATAAGCAAATATATGTACATACAAAAAAGCATTTACATATGTATGTATGTAGGATATATAGTAGATATAAAAAATCATAAACACCTTATGAGTTATAACAAAAATTATTAACAGAATATAAAGGTCTATGGACGCTGTGGCACTTGCATTTTTTGTGTAGGCATAATCATGTTCGGCTCTAAACATTTCGGCCGCACACTCTAATGGCGGCCATAAAAAATCTACGTATGTATGTACTGTATAGTATAAAGAAAATGCCATGAAGGCAACAGCCAGTCAAAGCCATTTATAAAGCATTAAAATGTTAAAACAACAGCAGCAACAACAACTACAGTGTCAATATTAAAATGTTAGGAGACATTGGCTGCCGTCGTTTAGTTTTTTAATGGCGCTGGATAGTTTTACAGGCCAAAAAGATATGTTTTTATGTATTTTCATATATTGTGTATACATATACATATATGTAAGTATATAAACATACGTATATATGCACCCATGTGTGTTTCTACGATTTTTTGTATTAAAGTTTGAGAGCCTACAACCAGCCAGATAACTGGTTTCATATGAAGCAACACTAGTCTGCGACATATCTCGAAGAATTCTTTAAAAACTTTCAAAATAGGCTTCTTCTGAGTCGATGCAACGCTGCTAGCACGATTTCCAAGCATTGAAGGCGTCACGGAAGGCATTCTCCGGAATAGCCTTGAGAGCCGAGGTGCATGCTGCTTGGATCCCCTCTGTCGTCTCAAACTGCTTGCCTTTCATCGGCCTTTTCAGGCAAAGAAACAAAAAAAAAATAAAAAATAAAAAAATCCAGGGGCCACATTTGTGCTGTAGGGCGGCTGGGGAAGCGTTTGGATGCCGATCTTGGTTATGTAGCTGTTCACAAGAACGGTGGCAACGAGACTTAATATTTGGCGGCACGGATGATCTTAATTGTCACTTGGCATCTAGTATTATTTATGGACTTGCGGTTCGAGTAGAAGCCTACTTGTTTCCTTCTGTCATGCCTATAATTTCGGCCTGAAGGATTAAATTGTTGTAATTTAGTTTGAAATTGTCTTCTGTATAGGGATTACCATAGAAGAAGCTTGCTCTTGTTTGTGTTTCACCCTTTCGTCCGTCAGTGAATATGTAGCTTTCGCCGTTGGAACTGTCGATCACAGAACCATTGGTCCCATCTTTTCTCCTATGGAATAAAAGTGTTCTGTTTACTTCACAGTGGCTGTCCTTTACTCTGGTAATATAACGGTAGGCTCAGGTCACAGTGCCAGCTTAACCTGAGTTCATTACTAAGGTCGAGTAGGACACCGTGCCCATAGTGACGCCTAGCCTGGCTCCAATGACCGAAAATCAAGGGCCGGCCGATCGTAAATATTGTCTCTTATAGTCTCCAGAGTCTTAGTTGGAGTAGTTCTCGGATGAGACTTGTATAGGGTCCGAAGACCATGTGGGGTCCTTTGAGGTAATGGCTCTTTTGCAGGAGTTCCACATATGGAGGGCTTTGGAAGCCCATGTGTCCTGTTCAGCTTAGTTTTTTATGTACGAAGTTCAAGAGTCTAATAGTTCTACTACTTAAGGAGAGGAGAATACAATAATTCTCTTCTTAAGGAGGAGTGATGGAATTGCAAAGTTTTCGTCCTTCTTGCGAAAAGAGAGAGTTATGTTTTCTCCAGAAGAACAGTTAGTGCATGACCCTCCACCCAGTTGGCGGAAATCTCAAGGGCCCTTCCTATGAGCCGGATACGTCATGTCTAATGCCTAACATGTGACTTAACCATTCCAACACGTTCTGATTAATATCAAAAGAAGATGGGTGATATCTGTGCAGCCGTGCTAACATTGTTGAATGCACCTTCGTCAATGAATGCCTCTAGGGTGAATTCTTAATTTCTTAAGGAACTTTTATTTGTCCCAACTATCTCATACGGAATCGCCCTTTAACATACGAATGCTGCATGAACTTCAAAGTGTTTGGTGAGATTTGAGGTTTGATAAGATCTACGCAGAACCTTTCCATACTATTTAGTATGAAGGATGTTAGACCCATCGATCTATACGATTTTGACAAAGGCGTGGTTTTGATTTCACCGGATTTGGTATGATGATAACGCCATCTACTTGACGTGGTCCACTTAGGGACACAAACATTATAAATATAAGCAATGCGGCGAGACGGCACATCTGCGCTGTTCTATCGTAGAGCGGTAAATATACTCGAGATCCTTAAGTTGCGGAAAAATCTATTGGCACGCCAGCTTGTCATATCACAAAAGAATTATTGATATACAGTTTCACTGTAAAGTCACCCTGTATATTATTTTTATATCAATCAGAGCTTTGTATGTAAAGTTCTACGCATGTTTTTTGTTAGCTGCTTGGTTATTGAGACAGTCGATGGGCGAGTTGTTGAGATTTTTGATGTTTTAATAAATTCTAATTTCATTTTCCGCAAAAGTGCCATAAGAGAGCGCCATTTACGAGTATGTAGAAACATAAGTAAGTACAAGGGTATTTACAAACACATGCACATTAAATATATATACAAGCTTACAACGAATATGAGTTGCAAGTCTACACAGAGAGCAAGAAGGCTGCAGACCTCTAGGGTGGTACAGCGTGGTAAAGGCACATAGCGCACATAAAAAGAAACAAAACCTTTATGGCATCGTCGCTTTAAATAAAAACAAAATAGAAGCAAGACAAGAAACATTACATATGTAGTAGGTATAATGTTGTTATTGTAGTTGTTGCATGCTTTTGTGTTTTTCACGTTAACAATATTTTTGTGTGCATATAATTCTTTTACGATGGCAATTCTGGCGACAATCGCAACAACTGGGTGGCACAAAAAGCTCACACAAGCACACATGTCACAAACACACATACAGAAACACAGTGTCGCTTAAAAGAAATCTCCACTCAAAGCTGCTAACAACTCGATTACCCACACCGGTGGCTCTTCAAAACGACCGACTGTCTGCATGGCAGCAGAAGCGTCTAGCTCTTGCACTCCCTTCTTGCGAACTGCGAACCCCGAAAGCCCGTTCTCACCACGGCAGGCAGGCCTTTGATCCTTTTGCCAGTGTTGCATTGGCGCTTATATGCGGTCGTAATTTCACAGGTCGTCTTTGCCATTGTCGCCACCGCCGTTGAGTCGTTTTACGACGCACTAACTTTCGCAAAATGGTTGCGGTTGTGTGGCGCCAATGTTTTCTTACGGAACTCATATACAACTAAATATATACATACTTATAAATATATGTATATAAAAAAATATATACATATATGTATCACCCATTACTTCTTAATGCCAGTGCATAGTAAAGACAGTAGTTAGACAGCGCATGTTCACCGCTTGCGAGCCACTTAGAGGCGGCAAAAAGTGCACACATTGAGGCCAGGTCAAAGTGAGCACACAAATTATTGGGAATACATTAAAGTTTTTCAGTCTCAGCTTTTTATAATTGCTATTAAATTTTATTAATATTACTTTAGAAATTTATGGAATTTATATTTTGTTGATAAAATTTGGGCGCTTTCAGTAGACAGCAACGTGATCATTAAGAGATAGTGTCGAAAATAAGTAAAAACCTCTGCATTGCAGTCAAACTTCTGAAAATACCTCTGTAATTCTGCTAATTGCTACCTTTAATACTAGTAAAAGGAGTCTCCGTAGTCTGAATCTGGTTATTCATGGAGTTAATCTTGACACAGGTGCTGTATTTACTTCCCCCTATATCTTGCAAATAATGTCACTATAACCAAAACAATCGAAATGCCTGATAATTCTTTTTAGTCCTCCTCCACAGGAGGCTTTTTACACGAATTGCCTTTCACCGGTATGATCAGCTCTCATCCTTTTAAATTGAATAACTACTGACAGTCAAAAGGGCTAAAAAGGTCTAGTATCCACATTAAGCTTTCAGAAGATTGAATCCAAATTTCAGAAGATGAAGCCTCCAAATAATAAACCCTAGCTATTATGTATTTTAAATGTAGAAGAAACCCTCCCTTTTCTTCGATCCGAAAGAGAATTAAAAGGTGATGTAGAGGAACTTATTTCAATAGCCTTTTTTTGACAGATCACGCATGAGTCGTATCAAGCTGACATATTATTTTTGTTCAGTGTTGTATGGCATTTAATCATGGAAAAACTTACCCCTGAACAACGTTTACAAATCATTCAACTTTATTTTCTGTAGTGAATGTGTTTTGCCCGCTTCGCTCAACTTATGGTCAACATAATCGGCCTACCAAGCATCATATTCGCAACACCATCACCCATCTTAAGACCCAGCATTCATTATTTGATAATATTCGACCGAATAGACGTCTAGCGCACAGTGAAGAAAATATGGCAACAGCAGCTGAAAGTGTGCATGAAGGCCGTGAAGAGTCGATTCGGTGCCATTCGTATAAACTCCGACTGACGTATGGAACAACTTGGCGCATTTTACGTCGAGATCTTAAATTAAGAGCGTACAAAATACAGCTCATAGAAGAAATGAAGCCACGCGACCTCCCCAAAGAACATCGCTTCGGTCTATGGGTTCCTGAAAAGTTCTAAGATCCGACGTTTTGAAGTCGAATTTTGTTCAACGATGAGGTGCATTTCTGGGTCAATGGGCATGCAAGTAAGCAAAATTGTCGCATTTGGGTCGAAGAGCAATCTGAAGAGATTCAAAAGATGCCAATTCATTCAGAAAAAATAACAGATTACTGTGGTTTGTGGGCCGGTTGAATCATAGACTTTTCTCTATGGGAAAATGTGAAGTCCAAAGAACTATGCGGGCAATCCCGCCTCGATTCTATCCGTGGAGCAAGCATAACGCGTGTCATTCGCCAGTTACCAGTCGAAATTCTCGAAGGAGTAATAGAAAATTGCACTCAACGTGAACCATCTGAGACGTAGCCGCAGCCAGCATTTGAAAAAGATAACCTTCAAAAAATAAATCTCATAGAATGCTCTTTGGAATGATAATAAACATTCCCTATTAAATTTGAACTTTCTTTTTTTTTAACAGGGAAACTTGAAATGGAGTGTACGAGTATAATTTATATAAAGCAAAATTTACTTAATTTGGATAGCCGTAGCCTGATCGACAGAATGGGAACTGACCGGAACAACGTTCTCTTCGTGCGTTCTACTACATGAAAGCTGAACTTTGCGGGAACTTGGCCAGCGTCGGATTACTATTAGTTCCAGCATTATCGCAGATCATTTTGCCCATAAGTTTATAGTAAGGTGTGTAGTGAGTCTTCTCTAATATTAGCGTTTTTCTTGGTGTAGAGTTTCTGATTGGTAAATTGCACTAACTGTGTCTAAGATATTTAATTTGAGAACTGACCGAATACCATTTTTAAAAACTGTTTGGAAGCAGAAGAGGTCGAAATAACTCCCCCAAGAGCAATTAAGAAAAAAAATGTATCCTGCTTTTGCATAAATAAAGCTTAAACCTTCTTCCTAGGGATGGTCTTACGTAGAGGGTAAAATTTACAAAGAAGTTTAGAGCTATACTCAGCGATAATCAAGCGGCACTAAAAGCGATCTCAGCTTATGAGGCCAAATCGCTTTTAGTGGAGGAGTGTATAAGAAGACTGGGTGCCGAGCATAAAGAGGTAGCCATAAATTAGCTGATCAATGAACCAGCTCGTTCTGCGGCAGCGTCAAGGCTGATGGGACAAAAATCGGACATTGCGGTAGCCCCATAACCTAAAGGAGCTGCTCCGCTGGAGAAGAGAGTAGGAAGAGACCGCACTGGTGGCAGAGACAAATTCCATATCCTTGACCAACATGGTCTCTTGTGCAAACTGCCGGTTTTGCGACATGGAACAGGTAACTCCAAAACACCTAATTCAAGATTGCCCATCAATTTATAGAAGCAGGCGGTAGGTAGCTCCTACGTGGACAGCCAGCTCCTGGAACTGTTCAGAGTGCGAGACCTTTTTGACCATATGTGATATAGAAGAGGGCACAGTAGACCATAGGTCGCAACGCAACGGCTTGAATACCTCGGAGCTTACATTTTCAGACATCAATATAAACTGGTGGGTATAATAATAAAACGTCTAATTAGATTTGTATTGGTCTCAAGGCATTTTGCCGGACTTATACGATCTGATTACGGTAGTTCTATTTTATGACTCCATAAAGGACTGTATATTGCAATTTAGGTGCGAATCTCAACTTGAAGATCAGCCATTAAACGCAACTCATAATTCTCTGTAAACCAACAATAAAGACTAAAACCCATGTCACATGAAAAACTGTTACTACAATAGCTGTGATAAAGAATACAATAACAAAGCAATAGATAGGGCTATATGAGGCAAATCTCAGTTTTAAAAATTTTCTCCCTAGAACTATCTATCAGAAAGATGTTATTATATTCAAACATTTTGAAAGCCACCGCATCTGTTACCGTTTAATCGTCTAGGGAACTGATAGTCTCCAAAGAAAACTTCTTATGCAGCTTTTTCGGGAGAAGAGGACCTGTACACAATCAATATCTCAAAAACTGAGGGCCAGACCGACAAATACGAGTAGGCATGACTAAACCGACTTAGCTCAGACAGAGCTATATAAGACAAATCTCAGTTTTAAGTTAAGTGAAAACTATCTATCAGGAACTGTAAGATGTTTTGCTACTCGAACATTTCGTCTAAAGAACTCAAAGCATCCACAGGAAACTCTTAAGCAGTTTCTTCGGGAGAAAAGGACGTATACAAAATCAATATCTCAAAAACTGAGGATCAGAAGGACAGATAGAGATGGCTAAATCGACTTAGCTCGACACTTATATATACTTCATAGGTAGAAAAACTACTTCAGGGTAAAAAAATATTACGAGATATGTTAAGGATGATTTCTAAAAAGACAAAAAAAAAATAAGGACTCTTCTTTGTAACCTTAAAATTGTTATGCCTAGCATTCCTCTTTGAAATTATAAGTGATTTAGAAAAGATAATTAGAGAGCATTTTCTTCAAAGCAACGCATTAGACTGCAATTGCATCCAACAGAAGGAATCAGAGGCAACTACAAAAAAATACACAAAAGTGCAAGCATTTCAACAGAGAAGATGGACAACTATGCAACCTGAAATAAAAAAGACATTAACTCGCATTATTTCTAATGCTTCTTAGCTACTTTTGGAATGCTTTGGAAGCGCCTACAGTGTATAACTCTTCTACTCTACACTCCGTAATACTTCTTTACAATTTTCGCCAGCATTTCGCTCTGAGCAAAATTTCTTTGAGCATTGGAGTACATAATTTAATTTCAATCAAAACTGTCAAAAGCGCAGCTCAAATGTCAAACAGATTTTTGTTGCTGTTGTTGCTTTTTGTTAACCCCCAACTCGGCACACTTTGGACAGCAATGAAATGTGTTGTTTTTTTTTTTTGTCCTTTTGTTGTTGTACTTGTGCATATAGTTGCAAGCATTCAAACTGTCATAAAGTCAGTGTCAATTAAAAACGGCCAAAGTGAAGTGAAAATGAACTGAAAGCGGAGAATGAAATAGGAAGCCCAAAACAAAAAAAAAATAAACGAAAACAAAATAAAATCGAATAAAAACAAAACATGCGCATGCAGATTTTGGACTAACAAAACAAAGGGAATGAGACTGACAAAATGGCATTAAATAAGTGGTGAGGGTGCAGACACACCGACAAACTAAATGTCGAAAGTGGAACAAGGTACTGCACGAACTAGTGCAGTGATCGACAACCAGCGACGGGAGGGTCAAGTCGAAAATAGTTTTGTTCTCATTATTTGTCAATTTGGATTTGAGAAAAGTATAATGTTAACCAGAAACGCAATAAGGCAATTTACTCTATAGTCAATCTAGAAAATTTATGAAATTTGCATTATAACTGATTTTTCAATAGGGACGCAGTCTACAAAAGTAAACTGACAGGGACAGCAAACGACGCCATATTTTTTCCAGCTCTTTTGACATTTCTTTTCAATAAAGTTTGCCATTTCATCATGGAAAGATGTAAGATCTAGCAACAAGTTGATATTATTAAAATTTACTACCGAAATTCAGAGTCCATGGACTCAACTCTAAAAGCGCTACGTCCAATTTATGGTCGTCATAATCATTCTGTCAGATCCACAATTGAGCGTCTGGTGGAAAAATTTGAATCCACAGGCACAATACAAAATGTTGCCGTATCAGTGAGACAAAGAAGTGTCCGTAAAGTCGAGACTATTGCTACCCTTGGCGCATTAATTGAAGAAGACCCAAATCAGTCTCTCACACGTCGTTCTCAAGTGTTTGGCAACTCTGTGACGTCGTTGTGGCGAATTTTGCGAAAAGATCTTGGCCTGAATCCTTACAAGATCAAATTGACGCAAGAACTGAAGCCGCTTGACCATCAGAATCGTCGTATGTTCGTGAATTCGGCTGTGCAACAACTTGAAAATGGGCCGGATTTTCATCGAAAAATCATCTTCAGCGATGAGTTTCATATTTGGCTGAATGGCGACGTAAATAAGCAACTAATGCGTTTTTGGTCAGGCAGCCATCCACACGTACCTTATGAGTCTCTATTGCGTCCCGAAAAAAACTACGGAACGGGGACGGGACGTACTTCATTCGTGAAGATCATAACCGGCACATTACTGTGAATGGGATTCGCTAACGCTCAATGATAACTGAATATTTTTGGGACGAAATGGATGATATGGACTTGGACAATATGTTGTTCCAACAGGACGGCGCCACAAGCCACACAGCGAATCTCATAATCGATTTATGAAAACCAAGTTTGGCGAACGTGTTATCTCACGAAATGGCAGAGTCAATTGGACGCCCCGGTTGTGCGATTTGACGCCGTTAGACTACTTCCTGTGGGGTTACATCAAGTCTAGGGTCTATGCCTATAAGCCAGCGACGGTTGAAGAATTTCGTAAGAATATTGAAGGTGAAATTGCAGTAGTATCGGCCGAATTATGCTTGGAAACCGTCGAAAACTGGGTTTGGTCTGGACTTCTGCAAGTGTGCCCGTGGGGTCCAGGCAAAAGAAATCGAGTTCCATACATAATGGAAATCGAATATACTATTCACAAAAATAAAGAATTTTATCGGTATCACAAAGCGTTTTTATTTTATTAAAAAAAAAAACGCTCTTTTTGAAAACCCCGTTAGAAGCAAACAGTTTTACACATTTCAGGAAAGTCTACAATATCTATTTTATGGAGGTCTACCTCATGAAGTTCATACAAATTATGGACTCTAACAAATAATTGAGGAAGTTTTATGAGAAGTTCAACGCTTTCAGAGATTTTCACACTCCACTTTGGGGTCTTTGTTTCTGCTAAGATTCAATTCCATGAGCGTTGGGACCGCAGGTCAAAATCTCATCTCCTTTGACCTTCAGCAGGACTTTAAAGCATCATAATTTCTGAAAACGTTCAACATACAACAAGAAAGTTTGGTGTATATTTAAATGACTGAAAAGTTGTTGGCAAAATAATTTCAGTGTTGCCATCTGTTCGAAAATTTTAAGTTAAAATTTTTTT
>JAPZAG010001289.1:0-35025 GCA_027475135.1 Bactrocera correcta | reverse complement strand
TGCCGCCATGGCTTTGTATCAACTTCAGTACGTTAAAGAAGGTTAATTATTTTAAATATGTTAAACTAATGGTTTGAAGCATTTCGATATCGATTGCTAAATGTGCAAATACAAGAAAATCGACTTTATACCTAAATATAAAATTATAACATTACGGAATTCTTCTAAATGCACTGCCGTTATACCGTTAAGGCTATATGTAGACTTTAGTAAGCTAAAAAATGTTTTTTAACTTAATATGATAAACACATGATTTGAAGCATTTCGATATCGATAGCTAAATATGTATATACAAGAAAATCGAAATTATACCTAAATATAAGATTACGGAATTCTTCTACATCCACTGCCGTTATGCCAAGTTCAGATTGTTTAAGAAGGTTTATTAACTTAAATATGTTAAACTAATGAGTTGAAGCATTTCGATATCGATTGCTAAATGTGTATATACAAGAAAATATACAGCCGTTATGCCGTTGTGGCTTTATTTAAACTTCAGTAAGATAAAGAAGGTTAATTAACCTAAATATGCTAAACCAGTTATTTGAAGATTTTCGATATCGATTGCTAAATGTGTAGATCCAAGGAAATCGACTACATACCTAAATATAAGATTACGGAATTCTTCTACATGCACTGCCGTTATGGCGCCATGGCTTTATGTTAACTTCAGGCATTAAAGAAGCTTTATTAACTTAAATATGTTAAACCAGTTATTTGAAGCATTTCGATATCGATTGCTAAATGTGTATATACAAGAAAATCGACTTTATACCTAAATATAAGATTACGGAATTCTTCCAAATGTACTGTCATTATGCCGCCATGGCTTTGTATCAACTTCAATACGTTAAAGAAGGTTAATTATTTTAAATATGTTAAACTAATGGTTTGAAGCATTTTGATATCGATAGCTTAATATGTATATACAAGAAAATCGACTTTATACCTAAATATAAGATTATGGAATTCTTCTACGTGCACTGCAGTTATGCCTCCATGGCTATATGCCCACTTCAGATCATTTAAGAAGGTTTATTAACTTAAATATGTTAAACTAATGAGCTGAAGCATTTCGATATCGATTGCTAAATGTTTATATACAAGAAAATCGATTTCATACCTAAATAAAAGTTTACGGAAATTACTCAAATATACAGCCGTTATGCCGTTATGGCATTTGTAAAGAAGGTTAATTATTTAAATATGTTAAGCTAATGGTTTGAAGCATTTCGATATCGATTTCTAAATGTGTAAATACAAGAAAATCGACTTTATACCTAAATATAAGAATATGGAATTCTTCTACGTGCACTGCAGTTATGCCTCCATGGCTATATGCCCACTTCAGATCGTTAAAGAAGGTTTATTAACTTAAATATGTTAAACTAATGAGCTGAAGCATTTCGATATCGCTTGCCAAATATGTATATACAAGAAAATCGAATTTATACCTAAATATAAGATAACGGAATTTTTCTAAATGCACTGCCGTTATGCCGTTAACGCTCTATGTAGACTTCAGTGCGTTAAAGAAGGTTTATTAACTTAAATATGTTAAACTAATGATTTTAAGCATTTCGATATCGATTGCTAAATGTGCATATACAAGAAAATCGACTTTATACCTAAATATAAGATTACGGAATTCTGCCAAATGTACTGTCGTTATGCCGCCATGGCTTTGTATCAACTTCGATAGGTTAAAGAAGTTTAATTATTTTAAATATGTTAAACTAATGGTTTGAATCATTTCGATATCAACTGCTAAATGTGTAAATACAAGAAAATCGACTTAATACCTAAATATAAAATTATAATATTACGGAATTCTTCTAAATGCACTGCCGTTATACCGTTAAGGCTTTATGTAGACTTTAGTAAGCTAAAAAATGTTTATTATCTTAATATGTTAAACAAATGATTTGAAGCATTTCGATATCGATAGCTAAATATGTATATAAAAGAAAATCGACTTTATACCTAAATATAAGATTATGGAATTCTTCTACATCCACTGCCGTTATCCCAACTTCAGATCGTAAAAGAAGGTTTATTAACTTAAATATGTTAAACTAATAATTTGAAGCATTTCGATATCGCTTGCCAA
The DNA here is from genome assembly GCA_027475135.1 of Bactrocera correcta. NCBI lineage: Eukaryota > Metazoa > Arthropoda > Insecta > Diptera > Tephritidae > Bactrocera > Bactrocera correcta. Next base: position 32,915 of record JAPZAG010001289.1, on the reverse strand, counting down.
ATATGTATATACAAGAAAATCGAATTTATACCTAAATATAAGATAACGGAATTTTTCTAAATGCACTGCCGTTATACCGTTAAGGCTTTATGTAGACTTCAGTGCGTTAAAGAAGGTTTATTAACTTAAATATGTTAAACAAATGATTTGAAGCATTTCGATATCGATAGCTAAATATGTATATAAAAGAAAATCGACTTTATACCTAAATATAAGATTATGGAATTCTTCTACATCCACTGCCGTTATGCCAACTTCAGATCGTAAAAGAAGGTTTATTAACTTAAATATGTTAAACTAATGAGTTGAAGCATTTCGATATCGATTGCTAAATGTGTATATACAAGAAAATCGACTTTATACCTAAATATAAGATTACGGAATTCTTCCAAATGTACTGTCATTATGCCGCCATGGCTTTGTATCAACTTCAATACGTTAAAGAAGGTTAATTATTTTAAATATGTTAGACTGATTGTTTGAAGCACTTCGATATCGATTGCTAAATGTGCAAATATAAGAAAATCGACTTTATACCTAAATATAAAATTATAACATTACGGAATTCTTCTAAATGTACTGCCGTTATACCGTTAAGGCTATATGTAGACTTTAGTAAGCTAAAAAATGTTTATTAACTTAATATGTTAAACTAATGATTTGAAGCATTTCGATATTGATTGTTAAATATGTATATACAAGAAAATCGACTTTATACCTAAATAAAAGATTACGGAATTCACCCAAATATACAGCCGTTATGCCGTTATGGCTTTATTTAAACTTCAGTAAGATAAAGAAGGTTAATTAACCTAAATAAGATAAACCAGTTATTTGAAGATTTTCGATATCGATTGCTAAATGTGTAGATCCAAGAAAATCGACTACATACCTAAATATAAGATTACGGAATTCTTCTACATGCACTGCCGTTATGGCACCATGGCTTTATGTTAACTTCAGGGGGGTTACTCTGTAAGGCGTTGCGTAAGTGAAAACGCTCGTAAATGAAAAAAAGCAACTCTGTAAGGCGACAAGCGAATTTTAAATTGCGTTTTGCGCATTTATTTTTACCCCTTCGCAATGGCAGCACTCTGTATTGCGTAAACGACTGTCAAATCTGTGCGTTTAACGAATTTTTGATTCGATATCAAACTGGCAAGCGCAACGGACAAAAAATGTAAGTTTATAAGGCATATTTGTAGTTTTAATTTAAAATAAATTGTTTAACAGGGAATATTCGAAAAATAAACAAACAAACCCAGCACAATTTGAAATTTTGATTAATTTCATGAAAACACATTCGGAACTTTCCAAAGGACAACTATAAACTGTGGACGCGAAAAATGCATCAAATAATTTGTGGAAAGAGTTGGTATGTGATTTTAATGCTGCGGGGCCACCATCGCGCGATGTTTCAAAATGGAAAAAGGTAAAAGATTAATTTTAAAATGATTTTTGAAGCACATATTACTTAATTATTTAAAGGTTTGGTCGGATTATAAAACCCATTTGAAGGCAAAAATGTGGCGGAACAAACTAAGTATCTCAGGAACTGGTGGTGGTCCTTCAAGTCATTGCTCCTTAACACCGTTGGAGGAGCAGGTTAGTGAGCTTCTGGCAATGGAAATATCCGTCAGCGGAATAAGCGGCACCTTAGAATTTGGGGCAGCACAGTTAACTCAACCAAGTGGGTCAGACATCACAACAGACGAAACCCCACAGAATGAACCAACGCCAGTGGATGAAATACCACATTGTTCACGTCAAAGAGTCGCTCCGCAAAAGAAAGATAGCCTTTTAAATAAGCAGGTGGATAACCAAATCGCTTATCACAAAGGTTCATTGAAAGTGTTATCTGAAATTAATGAAAATCTAAAGGTAATTTCAGAATGTATGAAAAAAAAAAACATAAAATGGCTAAAAGAAAATATAAATTGGCTGTTGAAAAATTCGAACACAAAAAAAGGATTGATTTGGACAAAACAAAACTAAAATTTGCAACACTAGAACTAAAAAAGAAAATGCTAGAAATTGAACGGTCCGGCCAATAAATATATTATATTTTAGTTATTGATTTTGAAGTCTGTTACTTATTTTTTAATACTTACTGATAATTACTTATTTATTTATAAAGCTTTATATCATTAATGTGAATTTTAATCAAATAAATGTGAAAATGTGAAAAATTAAAATGTTTACTTAACTAAATATATATTATATATTTATAAATTAGTCATACTGTTTTTGATTTGATCCCTTAAACGTTTAGCAATATTGGTTTCATTTGCATTTCCTATGGTTTCAGTATAACTAGCATCGACTTCTTCAACTTCTACTGCTATATTACCAGGTGAATCCACATTAAAAAGAGTGCAAATATTATGAAGAGCACAACATACGTTCAGAATTTGCACCACTTTTCTGGGGCATAATGTAGTTCTCTAGCTGCTAAAAGGCATCGGAACCGCCCTTTTAACACTCCAAATACTCGTTCTATTATGGATCTGGCTTTTGCAAACTTGTAGTTGTAGTAACTCTCAGCATAGTTGTCAGCAGCATTTCTATACGGAGTTAAAAACCATGGCTCAAGCGGATATCCAGAGTCGCCTATAAGAAAAAAATTAAGTTAGCAAAATAATTGATGCATATAATAGCTAACGAGTAAAATTAACGAATGTGTATATGCTCACCAAGAATGCGAATTCCTATTTCTCCATTCACATAGTTGGTTTGTAAATATTGGCGCTCGCTTGATAAATTCCACACATGTAAATCATGACACGCCCCAGCAAATCGACCGTTAACGGCTCTTATCATCATCTTATGATCACATATCTAGGTTTTGGAAACAATATTTGTAAAAAAAAAGGATAAATTAAAAAACAACTGCCTTACCACCATAGCGTTTATACTATGCTTTAGTTTCCTATTGAAATATAAATGCTCGTTAACTGCCGGTCCTATCATTTGGAAGTGAGTACCATCCACCACACCAATTACTCCTGGAATTCCAGACATTGAGTAAAAAGCTCGTTTCGCTTCATTTTTCTCCTCTGAAGACATTGCAAAAGTTATGTGTTTTGGACACAGCACTTTCTCAATTGCTTTACAAACTTCAAACACACAACGCGAAACAGTTTGTTGAGCTAGTCCTGTATGGTGATCTTGTCCAATTTGCTGTTGATACCCTCCCTGCGCCAAAAATTTTAAAGTTGCAGCTAATCTCACAATTTCGGGTATTCCTGTGGTCCTGCGTGGAGTTTTTAGCTCACTACTTATGCTATCCAACACATATTTGAACGATTCTTTGCTTAATCGAAAGTTTTGAACGAAACTACAATATTTACGAGTAGAAGCACAAATAAGTTTAAAGAATCACATTAAACTTTATCATTCAAACTTACCTTTTTTCACTAAGACTCATTACATTAGACTTGTCTCTAATAATTTTCCGCTCAACACGTTCATTTTTTTCGTTTTCCTCCCATAACACAACGCAATCCATATTCACACTTTTTTATTTATTTAAAATTACTTTATATATACATAAGACTCTTCAAATTAAATTATGTTTATCTGTCAATTTTTTACACTTCTTCACTTTTCTGTTTTGATTTTGTTTTCATTCTCCTTCGTTTCGGTCAGTAATGTCAACTATACTGGAGATTTCTCAACGGGAAAACAGTGCAACACTGTTTACAATGCGAAAGTGTTACAGAGTACCGATTGCCCTTCACAACGCAATTCACTTTCGCAACGCATTGCTATTCGTAACGCCTTACAGAGTAACCCCCCAGGCGTTAAAGAAGCTTTATTAACTTAAATATGTTAAACTAATGATTTGAAGCATTTCGATATCGATTGCTAAATGAGTATATACAAGAAAATCGAATTCATAGCTAAATATAAGATTACGTAATTCTTCTAAATGCACTGCCGTTATGCCGTTATGCCGTTATGGCTTTATATTAACTTCAGTTCGTTAAAGAAGGTTTATTAACTTAAAAATGTTAAACCAGTTATTTGAAGCATTTCGATATCGATTGCTTAATGCATATATACAAGAAAATCGACTTTATACCTGAATATAAGACTACGGAATTCTTCCAAATGTACTGTCGTTATGCCGCCATGGCTCTTTATCAACTTCAATACGTTAAAGAAGGTTAATTAACTTAAATATGTTAAACTAATGATTTGAAGCATTTCGATATCGCTTGCTAAATGTGTATATACAAGAAAATCGACTTTATACCTAAATATAAGATTACGGAATTCTTCCAAATGTACTGTCATTATGCCGCCATGGCTTTGTATCAACTTCAATACGTTAAAGAAGGTTAATTATTTTAAATATGTTAAACTAATGGTTTGAAGCATTTTGATATCGATAGCTAAATATGTATATACAAGAAAATCGACTTTATACCTAAATATAAGATTATGGAATTCTTCTACGTGCACTGCAGTTATGCCTCCATAGCTATATGCCCACTTCAGATCATTTAAGAAGGTTTATTAACTTAAATATGTTAAACTAATGAGCTGAAGCATTTCGATATCGATTGCTAAATGTTTATATACAAGAAAATCGATTTCATACCTAAATAAAAGTTTACGGAAATTACCCAAATATACAGCCGTTATGCCGTTATGGCATTTGTAAAGAAGGTTAATTATTTAAATATGTTAAGCTAATGGTTTGAAGCATTTCGATATCGATTTCTAAATGTGTAAATACAAGAAAATCGACTTTATACCTAAATATAAGAATATGGAATTCTTCTACGTGCACTGCAGTTATGCCTCCATGGCTATATGCCCACTTCAGATCGTTAAAGAAGGTTTATTAACTTAAATATGTTAAACTAATGAGCTGAAGCATTTCGATATCGCTTGCCAAATATGTATATACAAGAAAATCGAATTTATACCTAAATATAAGATAACGGAATTTTTCTAAATGCACTGCCGTTATGCCGTTAACGCTCTATGTAGACTTCAGTGCGTTAAAGAAGGTTTATTAACTTAAATATGTTAAACTAATGATTTTAAGCATTTCGATATCGATTGCTAAATGTGCATATACAAGAAAATCGACTTTATACCTAAATATAAGATTACGGAATTCTGCCAAATGTACTGTCGTTATGCCGCCATGGCTTTGTATCAACTTCGATAGGTTAAAGAATTTTAAATTTATTTTAAATATGTTAAACTAATGGTTTGAATCATTTCGATATCAACTGCTAAATGTGTAAATACAAGAAAATCGACTTAATACCTAAATATAAAATTATAATATTACGGAATTCTTCTAAATGCACTGCCGTTATACCGTTAAGGCTTTATGTAGACTTTAGTAAGCTAAAAAATGTTTATTATCTTAATATGTTAAACAAATGATTTGAAGCATTTCGATATCGATAGCTAAATATGTATATAAAAGAAAATCGACTTTATACCTAAATATAAGATTATGGAATTCTTCTACATCCACTGCCGTTATGCCAACTTCAGATCGTAAAAGAAGGTTTATTAACTTAAATATGTTAAACTAATAATTTGAAGCATTTCGATATCGCTTGCCAAATATGTATATACAAGAAAATCGAATTTATACCTAAATATAAGATAACGGAATTTTTCTAAATGCACTGCCGTTATACCGTTAAGGCTTTATGTAGACTTCAGTGCGTTAAAGAAGGTTTATTAACTTAAATATGTTAAACAAATGATTTGAAGCATTTCGATATCGATAGCTAAATATGTATATAAAAGAAAATCGACTTTATACCTAAATATAAGATTATGGAATTCTTCTACATCCACTGCCGTTATGCCAACTTCAGATCGTAAAAGAAGGTTTATTAACTTAAATATGTTAAACTAATGAGTTGAAGCATTTCGATATCGATTGCTAAATGTGTATATACAAGAAAATCGACTTTATACCTAAATATAAGATTACGGAATTCTTCCAAATGTACTGTCATTATGCCGCCATGGCTTTGTATCAACTTCAATAGGGTTAAAGAAGGTTAATTATTTTAAAAAATTTTTTTGATTAATTTTTGAAGATTTCGATAGGGGGGTTTGTAAAGGGTGCAAAAAAAGAAAATCGACTTTATCCTAAAATTATAAAAATTAAATAAAATTCCCAAAATTCTTTCTTAAATGTTTTGCCCGTTATACCGTTAAGGCTTTTTTGGTTAAAATTTAGAAAATAAAAAATTTGGTTTTTAAACCCAAAAAGGTTAAAACTAATGTTTTAAAAAGTTTTTGTTTGGGTTGGGGTTTTAGGGGTAATTTTCCCTTTTTTTTCAAAAGTTTCGGTTCCCCCAAAATTACGGTTTAAGGGCCGATGGCTTTTTTTCTTCGAAGTAAAAATTTTTTAAAAAAAATAAGAAAAACCCTTTTTGAAGTTTTCAACAAGAAATGGGTAATCCAAAAATCGCACATCCAAAATTTAAAAATTGGGAAAAATTCTTCTAAAAAAAAAGGGCCCTTTAATTGGCCCCCAAAGGCTTTAAAGTTTAATTTATTTTTTGTGGGGCTTCGTAATTTAAAAGTCTAAAGAAAAAAAGCAACTTTGGGCGGAAAGCAAATTTAAAAAATTGGGTTTTCCCCCAAATTTAAAAATTTTCCCCTTTTTTCCAATGGACCCCCTTTTAAGCAAAACCGCGGTCAAATCTGTGCGTTTAACGAATTTTTGATTCGATATCAAACTGGCAAGCGCAACGGACAAAAAATGTAAGTTTATAAGGCATATTTGTAGTTTTAATTTAAAATAAATTGTTTAACAGGGAATATTCGAAAAATAAACAAACAAACCCAGCACAATTTGAAATTTTGATTAATTTCATGAAAACACATTCGGAACTTTCCAAAGGACAACTTAAAAATGTGGACGCGAAAAATGCATCAAATAATTTGTGGAAAGAGTTGGTATGTGATTTTAATGCTGCGGGGCCACCATCGCGCGATGTTTCAAAATGGAAAAAGGTAAAAGATTAATTTTAAAATGATTTTTGAAGCACATATTACTTAATTATTTAAAGGTTTGGTCGGATTATAAAACCCATTTGAAGGCAAAAATTTCGGCGGAACAAACTAAGTATCTCAGGAACTGGTGGTGGTCCTTCAAGTCATTGCTCCTTAACACCGTTGGAGGAGCAGGTTAGTGAGCTTCTGGCAATGGAAATATCCGTCAGGGAATAAGCGGCACCTTAGAATTTGGGGCAGCACAGTTAACTCAACCAAGTGGGTCAGACATCACAACAGACGAAACCCCACAGAATGAACCAACGCCAGTGGATGAAATACCACATTGTTCACGTCAAAGAGTCGCTCCGCAAAAGAAAGATAGCCTTTTAAATAAGCAGGTGGATAACCAAATCGCTTATCACAAAGGTTCATTGAAAGTGTTATCTGAAATTAATGAAAATCTAAAGGTAATTTCAAAATGTATGAAAAAAAAAAAATAAAATGGCTAAAAGAAAATATAAATTGGCTGTTGAAAAAATTTGAACACAAAAAAAGGATTGATTTGGACAAAACAAAACTAAAATTTGCAACACTAGAACTAAAAAAGAAAATGCTAGAAATTGAACGGTCCGGAATAAATATATTATATTTTAGTTATTGATTTTGAAGTCTGTTACTTATTTTTTAATACTTACTGATAATTACTTATTTATTTATAAAGCTTTATATCATTAATGTGAATTTTAATCAAATAAATGTGAAAATGTGAAAAATTAAAATGTTTACTTAACTAAATATATATTATATATTTATAAATTAGTCATACTGTTTTTGATTTGATCCCTTAAACGTTTAGCAATATTGGTTTCATTTGCATTTCCTATGGTTTCAGTATAACTAGCATCGACTTCTTCAACTTCTACTGCTATATTACCAGGTGAATCCACATTAAAAAGAGTGCAAATATTATGAAGAGCACAACATACGTTCAGAATTTGCACCACTTTTTCTGGGGCATAATGTAGTTCTCTAGCTGCTAAAAGGCATCGGAACCGCCCTTTTAACACTCCAAATACTCGTTCTATTATGGATCTGGCTTTTGCAAACTTGTAGTTGTAGTAACTCTCAGCATAGTTGTCAGCAGCTTTTCTATACGGAGTTAAAAGCCATGGCTCAAGCGGATATCCAGAGTCGCCTATAAGAAAAAAATTAAGTTAGCAAAATAATTGATGCATATAATAGCTAACGAGTAAAATTAACGAATGTGTATATGCTCACCAAGAATGCGAATTCCTTTTTCTCCATTCACATAGTTGGTTTGTAAATATTGGCGCTCGCTTGATAAATTCCACACATGTAAATCATGACACGCCCCAGCAAATCGACCGTTAACGGCTCTTATCATCATCTTATGATCACATATCTAGGTTTTGGAAACAATATTTGTAAAAAAAAAGGATAAATTAAAAAACAACTGCCTTACCACCATAGCGTTTATACTATGCTTTAGTTTCCTATTGAAATATAAATGCTCGTTAACTGCCGGTCGTATCTTTTGGAAGTGAGCACCATCCACCACACCAATTACTCCTGGAATTCCAGACATTGAGTAAAAAGCTCGTTTCGCTTCATTTTTCTCCTCTGAAGACATTGCAAAAGTTATGTGTTTTGGACACAGCACTTTCTCAATTGCTTTACAAACTTCAAACACACAACGCGAAACAGTTTGTTGAGCTAGTCCTGTATGGTGATCTTGTCCAATTTGCTGTTGATACCCTCCCTGCGCCAAAAATTTTAAAGTTGCAGCTAATCTCACAATTTCGGGTATTCCTGTGGTCCTGCGTGGAGTTTTTAGCTCACTACTTATGCTATCCAACACATATTTGAACGATTCCTTGCTTAATCGAAAGTTTTGAACGAAACTACAATATTTACGAGTAGAAGCACAAATAAGTTTAAAGAATCACATTAAACTTTATCATTCAAACTTACCTTTTTTCACTAAGACTCATTACATTAGACTTGTCTCTAATAATTTTCCGCTCAACACGTTCATTTTTTTCGTTTTCCTCCCATAACACAACGCAATCCATATTCACACTTTTTTATTTATTTAAAATTACTTTATATATACATAAGACTCTTCAAATTAAATTATGTTTATCTGTCAATTTTTTACACTTCTTCACTTTTCTGTTTTGATTTTGTTTTCATTCTCCTTCGTTTCGGTCAGTAATGTCAACTATACTGGAGATTTCTCAAGGGGGGAAAACAGTGCAACACTGTTTACAATGCGAAAGTGTTACAGAGTACCGATTGCCCTTCACAACGCAATTCACTTTCGCAACGCATTGCTATTCGTAACGCCTTACAGAGTAACCCCCCAGGCGTTAAAGAAGCTTTATTAACTTAAATATGTTAAACTAATGATTTGAAGCATTTCGATATCGATTGCTAAATGAGTATATACAAGAAAATCGAATTCATAGCTAAATATAAGATTACGTAATTCTTCTAAATGCACTGCCGTTATGCCGTTATGCCGTTATGGCTTTATATTAACTTCAGTTCGTTAAAGAAGGTTTATTAACTTAAAAATGTTAAACCAGTTATTTGAAGCATTTCGATATCGATTGCTTAATGCATATATACAAGAAAATCGACTTTATACCTGAATATAAGACTACGGAATTCTTCCAAATGTACTGTCGTTATGCCGCCATGGCTCTTTATCAACTTCAATACGTTAAAGAAGGTTAATTAACTTAAATATGTTAAACTAATGATTTGAAGCATTTCGATATCGCTTGCTAAATGTGTATATACAAGAAAATCGAATTTATACCTAAATATAAGATAACGGAATTTTTGTAAATGCACTGCCGTTTTGCCGTTAACGCTCTATGTAGACTTCAGTGCGTTAAAGAAGGTTTATTAACTTAAATATGTTAAACCAGTTATTTGAAGCATTTCGATATCGAATGCTTAATGCATATATACAAGAAAATCGACTTTATACCTAAATATAAGACTACGGAATTTTTTCAAATGTACTGTCGTTATGCCGCCATGGCTATTTATCAACTTCAATACGTTAAAGAAGGTTAATTAACTTAAATATGTTAAACTAATGGTTTGAAGCTTTCGATATCGACTGCTTAATGTGTAAATACAAGAAAATCGACTTTACACCTAAATATAAAATTATAACATTACGGAATTCTTCTAAATGCACTGCCGTTATACCGTTAAGGCTTTATGTAGACTTCAGCATGCTAAAAACAGTTTATTAACTTAATATGTTAAACTAATGGTTTGAAGCATTTCGATATCGACTTTTAAAATGTGTAAATACAAGAAAATCGACTTTACACCTAAATAAAAAATTATAACATTACGGAATTCTTCTAAATGCATTGCCGCTATACCGTTAAGGCTTTATGTAGACTTAAGTGAGTTAAAGAAGGTTTATTAACTTAATATGTTAAACTAATGATTTGAAGCATTTCGATATCGATTGCTAAATGTGTCTTGTCTTCAGTTTTTGCCATCTTTGTGCGGTGCTTAGATGTGCATCTTCTAAGTTGAGTTCTGCTGGGATTAATAAAGGGGTACCTATTAAGAAATGGCCTGGAGTTAAAGGTTCTAAATTTGTTGGGTCTTCACTTAATGGGCTTAAAGGGCGAGAATTCAAGCAACTTTCGATTCGGATTAAAAGGGTAGCTAGTTCTTCGAAAGTGAATTTCTGGTTCTGAGTCACCTTTTTCAAGTGGCTCTTTAAACTTTTCACTCCTGTTTCCCCAGAGTCCACCCATGTGTGGAGCTCCTGGAGGGTTAAAGTGCCAGTTAATGTTTTGGTGTGCTTCGCTAGTTGTTAGTTGATTTTTCAATGACTTCATGAATTCTCGCCGATCTTTAACTAAAAGTTTAGACGCCCCAAACAAAATTAGTACCATTGTCCGAATAGAGATCGGCGGGACATCCGCGCCTGGAAAAGAAACGTGCGAATGCGGCCATGAATGCGTTAGTGGTGAGATCACTTACTGGCTCTAAATGTATGGCTTTGGTTGCAAAACAAACAAATACGCATACATAGCCTTTTGTGATCAAACATGCTCTGCCGGTGTAATTTTTTATGTCATAAGGACCGGCGAAATCGATTCCTGTTGCTGCGAATGGACGGGTTAAGGTGGTACGTTCTGCGGGTAATGCTGCCATTATCTGAGTAGTGTTACGCTTTTTGTGAAAACACAAGTTTTGCACTGATGAATGGTAGACTTGATGAGGGTTTTCAGCTTCGGTATCCAAAATTCCGAACGCATAAGTCGTAATACTAGTTGGTTGCCGCCATGAAGGGTTATTAAATGTGTAAATTGGGTGAGTAGTTTGGCTAATCGACTGCTATAGGGTAGTATAATCGGATAACGATCGTTGTATGATAATGCCGCTGAATTGCTCAACCGACCATTAACTCGCATTATTCCTTTGGGATCGATTAAAGGGTTTAGTGTTAAAATTGTACTTTTTTTGGGTATGCTGATTTTTTGGGTTAAGGCTTCATACTCTTCCTGGAAATACTTTTTTTGTGATAAAATAATTAGCTTCGTGCGGGTAGTGTTGAACTCTTCTGGTGTTATTTAAAACGTTGTGTATGACTGCTGTGATTTATTGGGTGACGCATTCGAACAGAATCTGAACAAATATGCTACAACTCGAATGGCTTTGGGTAAGGAAGAGAATCTTCCAGGATATCCTCTTGTGTTGTGTTCACGAAGGTTCGATTGCCGGAGTTCCAGTGTTGTATCGCTTGATATTTTGGTAACTGGCCAGTGTTTCGGGTCGAGTGTTAGCCATTGGGGTCCGTGCCACCAGAGGTCATTGTTAACCATTTCCAGAGGTGTGCGTCCGCGAGTAGCTAGATCTGCCGGGTTGTCTTGACTTTCGACGTGAGTCCAATTTTCGGTTCCAACCTTTTCTGCGATTGTGGCAATTCGGTGGGATACAAAGGTTGTCCATGTGCATGGGGGTTTGCTAAGCCATGAAAGAACAATTGTGGAACCCGTCCAAAGGTGAGTACGGTATTGGGTTATACTTAGTTGGGGTAGGGTCGCATCCACTAGATTCGCCAGAAGAACAGCTCCACAAAGTTCTAGCCTTGGTAACGATATAGTTTTTATTGGGGCCACGCGAGTCTTGGATACCAAGAGGGTAGTCCAGGTATTTGTGTTTGTAGAAACACTGATATAGAGGGCTGCTGCGTAGGCCTTTTCAGATGCGTCAGAGAATCCATGAAATTTGATGATCGCCGATGTCGAAAAGTGGGTCCATCGAGGAATTTCAATGAGATTTAAGGAATCATAGCCCTTTTATGAATATTTTCCATCGATGGAGGGTTAAGGGTTTCAGACATTCATCCCAATCGGATTTATCCAGCCAGATCTGTTGCATTATTATTTTAGCTGTGACTACAACGGGGCTGAGCCAACCAGCTGGGTCGAACAATTTTGCTATAATCGATAGTACTTCTCCTTTAGTATACGACGATTTATCCTGAATAGGGTTGATGAGAAAAAAGAACGCATTTTTTTTTGCATTCCATCTGATTCCTAGTGTTTTTGTGTTATTGGATTCTGGTAAACTGAGTGAGTTGGTATCCAATAGATGTTCTTGTGGGATTCCAGATAAAACTTTTGGGTCATTTGAGGTCCATTTGCGTAGAGCGAATCCTGCGGACTTTAAAGATGAAGTGAGTTCATCTCGTGCCAATATCGCTGTTGGTACGTCATGTGCTCCTGCAAGTACATCATCAACATACATTCCGTTTCGAAGTATCTCTGCTGCCAGTGGGTGGGTTCCTTGTACATCATCCGCTAATTTAAGTAGGGTACGGATAGCTAGAAATGGAGCACAGTTAATACCAAACGTAAAGTTTGTAATTCAAAGTCTTCTATAGGGTCGTTAGAGGATTTCCTAAATAAGATTCTGTGAAACGGAGTGTGTCTGCTTTCAACGAGTATTTGACGATACATTTTTTGGATATCTGCGTTGAATACGATTTGAAACATTCGCCATTTTACTACTAGGATTACGAGGTCTGCTTGTAGAGTGGGTCCAGTATGTAGTACATCGTTGAGGCTGTTCCTGTTTGAGGTGGGGTATGAAGCGTTGAATACCACTCGCAGTTGAGTCGTTATGCGATCCGGTTTAATGACTGCGTGATGTGGCAGATAACACGTTTTCGTATTATCCGCAGGGTCGTATTCAACTTTGGGCATATGACCGAGATCCAAATACTCGTTGATGCCTTGTCGTATTCCGCTTTTATTTCGGGTTTTCTCGACAATGACTTTTCATTTCTAAGAAATTGAGCTAGAGCTATGTGTCTTGAGTTGCCCAATTCTATGTTTTCTGGAGTTTTAAAGGGTAATGTTACCACATAGCGCCCATCTGAGTTTCTGTGGGTCGTATTTTTATAAATTTGCTCACAAACTATATCTGAAGTTGAAGGTAGAGGCTTCCTTGGAACTTCTTCAACTTCCCAAAATTGTGTGAGCAACTTGTCTGGGGTCATCTTATTGAAAAATGACATTATCGAGGGTGATAAGGGTTTTTCTGGTGTGGGTCCGGATAAAATCCATCCGAATTCCGTTTCTTTGGGGTAGAAGGGTCCCGAGTACATTTTTCCGTACACCACTGAGAATTATTTGTGGGTACAGGTCACTTCCGATCAATATGTCCACTGGTCTGGGCTTATAAAAGTGAGGGTTAGCTAAACTAAAACCGAAATCTGTATTAGTGATGATCCTACTAAGTGAGTGAGTGGGTAAATTATCGGTTAAAGATTTTAAGATAAACGCGTGTGTTGTTATCTTAAACTCCTTTCTTGTCGGTGAACTAAGGGGGAGTTCACAAATTTTGGAGGGTGTCGCCGAAACTGTGTTGTTCAATCCAGTCACTTGTGCATTTCTCCCGAACGTGGGTATGTCCAATTTTCTCTGGAATTTCTCTGAAACAAAAGTGGCTTCTGACCCGGAGTCGACTAGTGCGCGAGCTGTGAATATTTGCCCTTTGTATAAAACTTTGACTACAGCAGTACCTAACAAAATCTGCTTCCCCCTAAAGTTTTGAGGGTCTTGAGTTTTAGTGGACTGTAAGAGGGTTGTGTAGGCTTGCGGATTTATATTGGTATTAAGGGTTTGGGAGGTACTACTGGTGCTTGGGTCAAGAGGCGGGTTTGAGGCTCTTGATCCTTGCGGGGGGGATTGGGAACGGGTTGGTGTATCCCTATGCAGAAGTGTGTTATGTTTCTTTCTGCATATTCTACAAGAATATTTGCTTTTGCAATCTCTGAAACTGTGAGATAATGCAAGGCAATTGAAGCAATAACCATTATTTTTAATTGTGGTTATTCGGGTCTCAACATTCATTTGTAAGAACTTTGGACATTCTCGAATTGAATGTTGTGTTCTACAAAGCTTACAACTTTCACTGTCTTGAGGCTTTTTTGAAAGGTTGTTGCCTCGAACTGGGTGTGCACTAGCGTGTGAAAAATCCAGGGTCGAAGTTCCGGAAACGTTAGCGTGAAATGTGTTGAACTTCCTGTCTTTTCCTTTCCTATAGGATCCACTGTCGGATTGGGTCACTGGAACGGGGTCAGTTAGATTTCCGACTGCTTCCAAAGATTTATATCGATGAGTGAGAAACGCGTCGAAAGTTTTCCAGGATGGTATTTCCGAGTTATCTTCTAGGGTGTCCTCGAATTGATGAAGTAGGGTTTTGGTGGTCTCAATCCGCATAAAAGATTAAGATGGGGTTCCAGCTGGTAGTGTCTATGTACACGTTGTGTAGATTTGTGAGACAATTGTTGACGGTCCTCTGAAGGTGTTTAATCGCGCTTCCACTTTCTTGTTTTGCTTGGGGTAGATTGAATAAAATTTTCAATTTCGCGTTGACCTTAACTCGTTTGTTCTCGTATTGGGATACCAGGTCTCTCCATGCCATCAGGAAACCATCATTTGTTAAGGGGGTATTTTTAACAATTGCTCTTGCTTCTCCTCGGGTTTTTTGAATCAAATGGAACAGTTTTTCCACGTTGCTGATTTTGTGATTGTTTACGTATATAGCCGTAAACATATCTCGGAATGAAGGCCAGGTTGCGAAATCTCCATAAAATATGTCCGTATCACAAGGGGGTATATGTATTGAGGGTCCTATGTCCCGCGATGTAAATTCTTCTGAAACTCTTTCCTTTATTGGGGTTGGGGTCTTGAGATCATCAATAGCTTTATTAATGGATCCTAAACACTTTAAATATAATTGATGACCTTTTTTAAAATTTTCTTTGATTTTTGCAAAATCAATAGTTTCACCGGGTTTTTGTGGGGTTCTACGAACAGCATCGTACGACTTGTTTGTCTTGTCGTATATCGCGTTGAGTTCAACCCTTTTTATTTCTAGGGTATAAATAGACTCATCTTCGGGTTGGGTGTCGTAATGTTCCTCAATGTATTCGAACAAATCAGAAATACAAAAATTTTAAAATTTTTCCATTGCTATTAAAAATTCACTTAACCGGGTCGTAATAATTAATCAAATTGAAATAAAACAAATAATAAATTTGAAAAACAATTTCTTTATTTAAGTTTGAATTGGAATAAGTTAATAAGCAACGACCTTATTTTTTTATTTGCTGTTTATATTTTGAAACGCAAAATATAATGAGTGAAATTCCGACGAACGAAAAATTTCCTAATGGGTCTTTTGAAATTTTTCCTACTGGGTTTGTTTTTTTGCTTGCTCACACTGCACTTGCAGTCAACGTTAGTTCGTTGTTAGTTGAGCGGGTAAAACAATATAACATATGTACGCGTAGGTACGGGTGGGTGCCAAAGCAACGCTATTTGGCTCTCAAAAATTTTTATGCGTATGTATGTATGTCAACGGGTAAGGTGCAAAGCGGAATATGGCAATAACAAAGTTAGCAAAAACTTTGTGCTTAATACCGGTTAAGCAAAAGATTTACTTTGGAATAGAATATTAATTTTGTTTTTGTTTCACTTTGCCGTTTTATTCCGATTTGCACTAATTTTTGTATATCACAATATTTTAAATAAATTTGAGTTTGGGTACTTACAATTTTTCCACGTATGGGTTTGATGATAAAGTAGTTGATTAGTTGATTGGGTGGGTAAATATTAATCCTGTTGATTCAAAATAGAGTTGATTGGGTGGGTGAAAAAGTGCAAATCCTGATGATCCAAAATCCTGATTTTCAAAATGATGTTGAATTGGGTGGGTTTATTTTATGAGGCGCTTAATCCGGCTCGAAGGACCAAAATGTCGGGGTGATCGACGAAGTATTTGCCGGTGAGCCAAATAAAATAAAAACTATTAGAATTTTGGGTAACAATTCAGATATATATTTGAGGGTGTGTAATATATGTATATGTATGTTAATCTATAAAATTGTGAGGGTAAGTGTGGGTATATACTTATAATTTTGGGGTTTAAATTTGGGAAAATAAATACAATTACTATGCAACTTAAAGGGTAAATTATAAGTATAATATAAATTTTAAATAAGACCTGATGTGGTTACTTATTCCCGCGTTGATCTTTAAAGGTTCTGCTGCTGTTGTTGCTGCTGACTCTGCTGCTGCTGTATGATTTTGTTGCTGCTGCTGGTTTTGGCGCCTGTATATGTCCGTCCGCTCTAGTGATTTGTTTTATTGTGTTTTTTCGTTTTGTTGGGTACTTCGCTGTTATGTTGGCGCTGTTGGGTGTTTTTTGCATTGTCCTCTAATTCGTATTTAGACGAGTTAGGAGGACAATGCAGGGATGTGTTCATTTGGTATGAACAGTGTATATACAAGAAAATCGAATTTATACCTAAATATAAGATAACGCAATTTTTCTAAATGCACTGCCGTTATGCCGTTAACGCTCTATGTAGACTTCAGTGCGTTGAAGAAGGTTTATTAACTTAAATATGTTAAACTAATGATTTGAAGCATTTCGATATCGATTGCTAAATGTGTATATACAAGAAAATCGAATTTATACCTAAATATAAGATAACGGAATTCTTCTAAATGCACTGCCGTTATGCCGTTAAGGCTTTATGTAGACTTCAGTGAGTTAAAGAAGGTCTATTAACTTAAATATGTTAATTTAATGGTTTGAAGCATTTCGATATCGATTGCTTAATGCATATATACAAGAAAATCGACTTTATACCTAAATATAAAATTACAACATTATGGAATTCTTCTAAATGCACTGCCGTTATGCCATTAGGGCTTTATGTAGACTTAAGTGCGTTAAAGAAGGTTTATTAACTTAAATATGTTAAACTAATGGTTTGAATCATTTCGATATCGACTGCTAAATGTGTAAATACAAGAAAATCGACTTTATACCTAAATATAAGATTACGGAATTCTTCTAAATGCACTGCCGTTATACCGTTAAGGCTTTATGTAGACTTCAGTGCGTTAAAGAAGGTTTATTAACTTAAATATGTTAAACTAATGATTTGAAGCATTTCGATATCGATTGCTAAATGTGTATATACAAGAAAATCGAATTTATACCTAAATATAAGATAACGGAATTCTTCTAAATGCACTGCCGTTATGCCGTTAAGGCTTTATGTAGACTTCAGTAAGCTAAAAAATGTTTATTAACTTAATATGTTAAACTAATGATTTGAAGCATTTCGATATCGATTGCTAAATGTGTATATACAAGAAAATCGAATTTATACCTAAATATAAGATAACGGAATTTTTCTAAATGCACTGCCGTTATGCCGTTAACGCTTTATGAAGACTTCAGTGCGTTAAAGAAGGTTTATTAACTTAAATATGTTAAACTTATGATTTGAAGCATTTCGATATCGATTGCTAAATATGTAAATACAAGAAAATCGACTTTATACCTAAATATAAGATTACGGAATTCTTCCAAATGCACTGCCGTTATGGCTTTATATCAACTTCAATACGTTAAAGAAGGTTAATTAACTTAAATATGTATGGTGGAGATATTAGCCACCACGCTAAATTTATTGGATAAATTAGAATAAACGTGTAGCCCTGTTGGCGTCTGTACAAAGAGTGACCGTTTCTTAAACTGTAACTTAAGAATTAAGGAATGCAGTTGAAACTGTGAATTACATTACTGTGAGTTTCCACGAATATACGGAAAATGAAATAGTAGAATAACTGACAGAGAATGAGATGATAGAATAACTGACAGAGAATGAGATAATAGAATGGCTGACAAACAGTGCTGCCAGATGTGATACATCCCGTCTGTGTGTGTGCCCACAGTACTCCCCTCCGAATAAAGTCCCGCTGGACTTTTAAAGGTTGAGTTCCTTTACTAGATGAACTAGCAACTAGGTGCTTGGTGCCCGTCTGTTAACTCAATGTATGCTGGCTTCAGCATGTCGATTGACACTGTTTTGTCTGCCCCATTGATCCTGATGATGTAGTTTTTGTCGTTTACACGCTGGATGACTTCATGGGGGCCAGTGTATGGTTGTTCCAGAGGCTTCTTGATGGAGTCTACTCTCTTGAAGACGTGAGTGCACGTGTCAAGGTTTTTGAGTAGGAACAGCTTGTGTTTGGTGTGATGAGCTGTTGGTGTTGGCTTGATTGCTTGGATGATTTGCCTGTACTTCCCCACGAATGTCTGTGGATCACCTGGTGTGCCTGCTGTGGCAAAGAAGTCACCGGGTATACGCAGTGTGGTCCCGAAAAGCATTTCAGCAGGAGATGCTCTCAGATCTGGCTTGTATGCGGTTCGGAGTCCTAGTAGAACTGACGGTAGCATGTCCGGCCAAGGTGCCTCATTATTGCACATGAGAGCCGCCTTGAGTGTGCGGTGCCATCGTTCCACCAGACCATTCGATTGAGGATGATACGGTGTCGTTCTGATGCGATGAATGCCCAGCATTCGTGAGAGTGAGGTGAAAAGTGCTGATTCGAATTGTAGACCTTGATCAGTGGTGATTGTCAATGGTGAACCAAATTGACAAATCCATTGAGTGTAAAAGGCGTGTGCAACTGTCGCGGCTGTCATGTTGTTGAGTGGTATGGCGTGTGGCCATCTGCTGAAGCGGTCGATGATCGTCAGACAGTAGCGAAGGTCCTTGACTCTGGGCAGCTCTATGAGATCCAGGTGGACGTGCTCGAAGCGATTGTCTGGTACGTCAATGTGGTTTGGTGTGGTGCGATTGTGACGATGGACCTTGGAACGTTGACATGGTATGCAGTGTCTGGACCAGAGGAGTGCGTCTTTTCTAATACTTGGCCAGACGAATCTTCTGGTGAGTTCCTTGACTGTGGCCCTGCCACTAGGATGAGAAAGACCATGGATGATGTCAAAGGCTTGGCGTCTGAGTGGCTGTGGAAGATAAGGTCGCACAGTATTATTGGTCACATCGCATAGTATATCGTGACCTTCGATGTTCATCAGGTGCAGCTTGAGAGATGTGCTGGATTGGACATCATTAAGCTGGTCGTCTTGGAGTTGTGCCAGTGCAATGGTCTCAGCATCAAGTTTGGTTGGCATGGTTATGGTATTAATCCTCGAAAGCGCATCAGCTACGACGTTTTCTGTGCCCTTGGTATGGAAAATCTGAGTTGAGAACTGTGAGATGTAGTCCAATTGACGTAGTTGGCGAGGTGATGCCTTGTCAGCACGTTGAGAAAATGCGTAGATGATTGGCTTGTGGTCGGTGAAGATGCTGAAGTTTCTTCCCTCGAGAATGTGCTTGAAAAATTTGATGGCAGCAAAGATGGCTAGAAGTTCACGGTCGTACGTAGAGTATCTGGTCTCTGCTGGACTGAGCTTGCGGGAGAAAAAGGCCAGTGGTTGCCATGAGTCCTGGTGTCGCTGTTCAAGAACGGCCCCAATGGCTGTATCCGAGGCGTCGGATCTCAATGAGAGGATGGCGTTTGGTGCGAGGAAAGTCAGGCGCGTGGCTTGGATGACACTCTTCTTGCAGTCTTGCCAGGCTTGATCTGCAGAAGGTGTCCACTGGATTTTAGTGTTGTCCCTCTTCTTGGCATGTTTGAGAAAGTCCGTCAGTGGTGATTGTGTTTGGGCCGCTTGAGGAATCGCTCGCCGGTAGTAGTTGACGATCCCCAGGAAACGACGTAGATCGCTGACGGTTTCTGGCTTGGTGTAATCGGCGATTGCTTGCGTGCGTTCGGCGGGAGGAGTGTAGCCGTCTTTGTTGATGGTGTACCCCAGGTAGATGACTTCAGACTTGCCAAACTGGCACTTCTTTGGATTGATGGTGAGATGATGTGCGCGCAGGACTTCAAAGATGGTGGTGAGATGTTGTAGGTGCTGTTCGTGTGACTGAGAATAGACAATTAGATCGTCTATGAAGCAGCCCACGAAGTCCAAATCTCTGAGGATGTTGTCCATATGCCTTTGGAAAGTCTGCGTGGCGTTGCGTAGTCCGGGTGGCATACCCAGAAATTCGAAAAGTCCAAAAGGAGTGGTTACAGCTGTTTTGGCAATGTCTGACTTGGCCATGGGTATTTGATGGTAAGCCCTGACTAAGTCGATGGTGGAGAAAACGGTGGATCCGTGGAGACGCTGGAGAATGTCATCCCCATGAGGGACTGGATATCGATCTGGAACTGTGTTGGCGTTTAATTTTCGATAGTCACCTGTGGTGCGCCATCCACCAGTTTTCTTTGGCACCATGTGGATAGGGCTGGCCCATGGGCTGCTCGATGGACGGATCACGCCATGATGTAGCAGGAGGTCAAAGTCATCTTTGGCTATTTGAAGCTTCTCGCCGGTGAGACGTCGTGGGCGCTCAAATACTGGTGGCCCAGTTGTCTCAATGTGATGAGCGACTTGACTGTCAGTGGCTGTGACAGGATTGGTGCTGGGATGAGTTATGTCGATGAATTGGTTGAGTAATTGCAGGTATTGAGCGTCATGTGCACCAGGACAGATTGAGCGGTCGATTGTTGAAATGCTGTGTACCGTGGCCTCAGATAGTGTGCCCTGAGTTGTGCATGACGAGGTTGTGTCGATGAGACATCGTCCTTTGAGATCTAGTAGCAATGCAAAGTGGACCAGGAAGTCTGCACCGAGAATGGCTGACTTAACATCTGCAATTATAAAAGACCAATTAAATGTACGGCGAAGGTTGAGATCAAGGGTGATGATTTTTCGACCGTAGGTTCGGATAACGGTCCCGTTGGCTGCGAAGAGAGTCAGATCATCTTCGTTGAGCGTGTGAGTGATGGCGGACTTGGGCATGAGAGAGATCACTGATCCAGAATCGACAAGAAATCGCATGTTTGTTGTGCGATCATGAACGTGAAGGCGATGCTCTCTGGTTGGTGGTATGCTAGCCTCTATGCTGTCGCCGGCCGCCTGAATGGTCGACAGCGAGGTTAGTTTTCCGTCGATGGGTTGAAGGTGCAAGGACGCTCGCATTTTTTGGCTCTGGACCCATAGAGACGGTGATAGTAGCAAAACTTCTTCCTGTCTGAGGCTGGCTCTTCCTTCGATGATGACTGCTGGAGACGGCCAGATGCTGCTTGGGGCCGGTCTCGAGTAATCCCTTGTTCCTTGATACAGGTCACCAGGTCGGCTATGGCAAGTTTAAGGCCGGACACGTCCTTTGCCATGCTGGTGAGCAGTGAATTCTCGAACTTGTCGCCCCTGTGTGCTGCCTGGGCAGGCTGGTGATGTGTAGCCATGACGGAATGGCCAGCTTGGTTTTCCATTAGCTCGTCTGCAACTTCAGCAAGCTCATCTACAGGGGCATCTCGCAGTAGTTTGAGACCCCGGCTGGTAGATGGTGGTAACAATGCCAACCACTTTATACGCAGTAAGTCCTCTGAGGCCCTGTCGCCCATGAGAATTCTGAGCTGGCGCAGGAGCTGGCTAGGTTTTTTGTCATCGAGTTGAACCTCTGTGAGCGCTCGGTGAAGCTGGCGGTCGCTGGATTCTGAAAACCGCTTCAATATCTCGTCCTTCAGTTTCGCGTACTTGTCGGTCTCTGGTGGATTCTGCAGGAAATCCGCTAGCTGCAACATTGAATCAGTGTCCAAGGCACTGACGATGTGATTGTAGCGTGATGCGTCATTTGTGATACGGGCCACCTGTAGCGCTGCTTCGACCTGGACAAACCACAAACGAGGCTGGATGGACCAGAACTGCGGAAGCTTGCAGCTGGACACAGCTACGACTGATGCGGTGTTCTGAGTTTCCTCGGTGACGTGGCCGATGGCCAGAGCTGGGTCATTTGTGGTCATGTTCGAAGAAAGTGGTGTTAGGACGCTTGGAATATTGGTGCACGTGCTTGGCGAGTTACAGCTCACTGTTTTGTTTGGCGTATGCTCTAATGGCATGTCAGTGAATCGATTGAAAGCACGTGGTCACTGGTTTGCACAAATTTTTAAAACTGATGAACGTGAAATTACGACGAGCGTGAGTTGCAATTACTACTAACGTTTGCACTCATTTGTACTTAAACGCGAGAAGAGATAAAGTTTAATCAAATTTGATCACGTCGGGGTCACCAATTATGGTGGAGATATTAGCCACCACGCTAAATTTATTGGATAAATTAGAATAAACGTGTAGCCCTGTTGGCGTCTGTACAAAGAGTGACCGTTTCTTAAACTGTAACTTAAGAATTAAGGAATGCAGTTGAAACTGTGAATTACATTACTGTGAATTTCCACGAATATACGGAAAATGAAATAGTAGAATAACTGACAGAGAATGAGATGATAGAATAACTGACAGAGAATGAGATAATAGAATGGCTGACAAACAGTGCTGCCAGATGTGATACATCCCGTCTGTGTGTGTGCCCACAGTACTCCCCTCCGAATAAAGTCCCGCTGGACTTTTAAAGGTTGAGTTCCTTTACTAGATGAACTAGCAACTAGGTGCTTGGTGCCCGTCTGTTAACTCAATGTATGCTGGCTTCAGCATGTCGATTGACACTGTTTTGTCTGCCCCATTGATCCTGATGATGTAGTTTTTGTCGTTTACACGCTGGATGACTTCATGGGGGCCAGTGTATGGTTGTTCCAGAGGCTTCTTGATGGAGTCTACTCTCTTGAAGACGTGAGTGCACGTGTCAAGGTTTTTGAGTAGGAACAGCTTGTGTTTGGTGTGATGAGCTGTTGGTGTTGGCTTGATTGCTTGGATGATTTGCCTGTACTTCCCCACGAATGTCTGTGGATCACCTGGTGTGCCTGCTGTGGCAAAGAAGTCACCGGGTATACGCAGTGTGGTCCCGAAAAGCATTTCAGCAGGAGATGCTCTCAGATCTGGCTTGTATGCGGTTCGGAGTCCTAGTAGAACTGACGGTAGCATGTCCGGCCAAGGTGCCTCATTATTGCACATGAGAGCCGCCTTGAGTGTGCGGTGCCATCGTTCCACCAGACCATTCGATTGAGGATGATACGGTGTCGTTCTGATGCGATGAATGCCCAGCATTCGTGAGAGTGAGGTGAAAAGTGCTGATTCGAATTGTAGACCTTGATCAGTGGTGATTGTCAATGGTGAACCAAATTGACAAATCCATTGAGTGTAAAAGGCGTGTGCAACTGTCGCGGCTGTCATGTTGTTGAGTGGTATGGCGTGTGGCCATCTGCTGAAGCGGTCGATGATCGTCAGACAGTAGCGAAGGTCCTTGACTCGGGGCAGCTCTATGAGATCCAGGTGGACGTGCTCGAAGCGATTGTCTGGTACGTCAATGTGGTTTGGTGTGGTGCGATTGTGACGATGGACCTTGGAACGTTGACATGGTATGCAGTGTCTGGACCAGAGGAGTGCGTCTTTTCTAATACTTGGCCAGACGAATCTTCTGGTGAGTTCCTTGACTGTGGCCCTGCCACTAGGATGAGAAAGACCATGGATGATGTCAAAGGCTTGGCGTCTGAGTGGCTGTGGAAGATAAGGTCGCACAGTATTATTGGTCACATCGCATAGTATATCGTGACCTTCGATGTTCATCAGGTGCAGCTTGAGAGATGTGCTGGATTGGACATCATTAAGCTGGTCGTCTTGGAGTTGTGCCAGTGCAATGGTCTCAGCATCAAGTTTGGTTGGCATGGTTATGGTATTAATCCTCGAAAGCGCATCAGCTACGACGTTTTCTGTGCCCTTGGTATGGAAAATCTGAGTTGAGAACTGTGAGATGTAGTCCAATTGACGTAGTTGGCGAGGTGATGCCTTGTCAGCACGTTGAGAAAATGCGTAGATGATTGGCTTGTGGTCGGTGAAGATGCTGAAGTTTCTTCCCTCGAGAATGTGCTTGAAAAATTTGATGGCAGCAAAGATGGCTAGAAGTTCACGGTCGTACGTAGAGTATCTGGTCTCTGCTGGACTGAGCTTGCGGGAAAAAAAAGGCCAGTGGTTGCCATGAGTCCTGGTGTCGCTGTTCAAGAACGGCCCCAATGGCTGTATCCGAGGCGTCGGATCTCAATGAGAGGATGGCGTTTGGTGCGAGGAAAGTCGGGCGCGTGGCTTGGATGACACTCTTCTTGCAGTCTTGCCGGGCTTGATCTGCAGAAGGTGTCCACTGGATTTTAGTGTTGTCCCTCTTCTTGGCATGTTTGAGAAAGTCCGTCAGTGGTGATTGTGTTTGGGCCGCTTGAGGAATCGCTCGCCGGTAGTAGTTGACGATCCCCAGGAAACGACGTAGATCGCTGACGGTTTCTGGCTTGGTGTAATCGGCGATTGCTTGCGTGCGTTCGGCGGGAGGAGTGTAGCCGTCTTTGTTGATGGTGTACCCCAGGTAGATGACTTCAGACTTGCCAAACTGGCACTTCTTTGGATTGATGGTGAGATGATGTGCGCGCAGGACTTCAAAGATGGTGGTGAGATGTTGTAGGTGCTGTTCGTGTGACTGAGAATAGACAATTAGATCGTCTATGAAGCAGCCCACGAAGTCCAAATCTCTGAGGATGTTGTCCATATGCCTTTGGAAAGTCTGCGTGGCGTTGCGTAGTCCGGGTGGCATACCCAGAAATTCGAAAAGTCCAAAAGGAGTGGTTACAGCTGTTTTGGCAATGTCTGACTTGGCCATGGGTATTTGATGGTAAGCCCTGACTAAGTCGATGGTGGAGAAAACGGTGGATCCGTGGAGACGCTGGAGAATGTCATCCCCATGAGGGACTGGATATCGATCTGGAACTGTGTTGGCGTTTAATTTTCGATAGTCACCTGTGGTGCGCCATCCACCAGTTTTCTTTGGCACCATGTGGATAGGGCTGGCCCATGGGCTGCTCGATGGACGGATCACGCCATGATGTAGCAGGAGGTCAAAGTCATCTTTGGCTATTTGAAGCTTCTCGCCGGTGAGACGTCGTGGGCGCTCAAATACTGGTGGCCCAGTTGTCTCAATGTGATGAGCGACTTGACTGTCAGTGGCTGTGACAGGATTGGTGCTGGGATGAGTTATGTCGATGAATTGGTTGAGTAATTGCAGGTATTGAGCGTCATGTGCACCAGGACAGATTGAGCGGTCGATTGTTGAAATGCTGTGTACCGTGGCCTCAGATAGTGTGCCCTGAGTTGTGCATGACGAGGTTGTGTCGATGAGACATCGTCCTTTGAGATCTAGTAGCAATGCAAAGTGGACCAGGAAGTCTGCACCGAGAATGGCTGACTTAACATCTGCAATTATAAAAGACCAATTAAATGTACGGCGAAGGTTGAGATCAAGGGTGATGATTTTTCGACCGTAGGTTCGGATAACGGTCCCGTTGGCTGCGAAGAGAGTCAGATCATCTTCGTTGAGCGTGTGAGTGATGGCGGACTTGGGCATGAGAGAGATCACTGATCCAGAATCGACAAGAAATCGCATGTTTGTTGTGCGATCATGAACGTGAAGGCGATGCTCTCTGGTTGGTGGTATGCTAGCCTCTATGCTGTCGCCGGCCGCCTGAATGGTCGACAGCGAGGTTAGTTTTCCGTCGATGGGTTGAAGGTGCAAGGACGCTCGCACTTTTTGGCTCTGGACCCATAGAGACGGTGATAGTAGCAAAACTTCTTCCTGTCTGAGGCTGGCTCTTCCTTCGATGATGACTGCTGGAGACGGCCAGATGCTGTTTGGGGGCCCGGTCTCGAGTAATCCCTTGTTCCTTGATACAGGTCACCAGGTCGGCTATGGCAAGTTTAAGGCCGGACACGTCCTTTGCCATGCTGGTGAGCAGTGAATTCTCGAACTTGTCGCCCCTGTGTGCTGCCTGGGCAGGCTGGTGATGTGTAGCCATGACGGAATGGCCAGCTTGGTTTTCCATTAGCTCGTCTGCAACTTCAGCAAGCTCATCTACAGGGGCATCTCGCAGTAGTTTGAGACACCGGCTGGTAGATGGTGGTAACAATGCCAACCACTTTATACGCAGTAAGTCCTCTGAGGCCCTGTCGCCCATGAGAATTCTGAGCTGGCGCAGGAGCTGGCTAGGTTTTTTGTCATCGAGTTGAACCTCTGTGAGCGCTCGGTGAAGCTGGCGGTCGCTGGATTCTGAAAACCGCTTCAATATCTCGTCCTTCAGTTTCGCGTACTTGTCGGTCTCTGGTGGATTCTGCAGGAAATCCGCTAGCTGCAACATTGAATCAGTGTCCAAGGCACTGACGATGTGATTGTAGCGTGATGCGTCATTTGTGATACGGGCCACCTGTAGCGCTGCTTCGACCTGGACAAACCACAAACGAGGCTGGATGGACCAGAACTGCGGAAGCTTGCAGCTGGACACAGCTACGACTGATGCGGTGTTCTGAGTTTCCTCGGTGACGTGGCCGATGGCCAGAGCTGGGTCATTTGTGGTCATGTTCGAAGAAAGTGGTGTTAGGACGCTTGGAATATTGGTGCACGTGCTTGGCGAGTTACAGCTCACTGTTTTGTTTGGCGTATGCTCTAATGGCATGTCAGTGAATCGATTGAAAGCACGTGGTCACTGGTTTGCACAAATTTTTAAAACTGATGAACGTGAAATTACGACGAGCGTGAGTTGCAATTACTACTAACGTTTGCACTCATTTGTACTTAAACGCGAGAAGAGATAAAGTTTAATCAAATTTGATCACGTCGGGGTCACCAATTATGGTGGAGATATTAGCCACCACGCTAAATTTATTGGATAAATTAGAATAAACGTGTAGCCCTGTTGGCGTCTGTACAAAGAGTGACCGTTTCTTAAACTGTAACTTAAGAATTAAGGAATGCAGTTGAAACTGTGAATTACATTACTGTGAATTTCCACGAATATACGGAAAATGAAATAGTAGAATAACTGACAGAGAATGAGATGATAGAATAACTGACAGAGAATGAGATAATAGAATGGCTGACAAACAGTGCTGCCAGATGTGATACATCCCGTCTGTGTGTGTGCCCACAGTACTCCCCTCCGAATAAAGTCCCGCTGGACTTTTAAAGGTTGAGTTCCTTTACTAGATGAACTAGCAACTAGGTGCTTGGTGCCCGTCTGTTAACTCAATGTATGCTGGCTTCAGCATGTCGATTGACACTGTTTTGTCTGCCCCATTGATCCTGATGATGTAGTTTTTGTCGTTTACACGCTGGATGACTTCATGGGGGCCAGTGTATGGTTGTTCCAGAGGCTTCTTGATGGAGTCTACTCTCTTGAAGACGTGAGTGCACGTGTCAAGGTTTTTGAGTAGGAACAGCTTGTGTTTGGTGTGATGAGCTGTTGGTGTTGGCTTGATTGCTTGGATGATTTGCCTGTACTTCCCCACGAATGTCTGTGGATCACCTGGTGTGCCTGCTGTGGCAAAGAAGTCACCGGGTATACGCAGTGTGGTCCCGAAAAGCATTTCAGCAGGAGATGCTCTCAGATCTGGCTTGTATGCGGTTCGGAGTCCTAGTAGAACTGACGGTAGCATGTCCGGCCAAGGTGCCTCATTATTGCACATGAGAGCCGCCTTGAGTGTGCGGTGCCATCGTTCCACCAGACCATTCGATTGAGGATGATACGGTGTCGTTCTGATGCGATGAATGCCCAGCATTCGTGAGAGTGAGGTGAAAAGTGCTGATTCGAATTGTAGACCTTGATCAGTGGTGATTGTCAATGGTGAACCAAATTGACAAATCCATTGAGTGTAAAAGGCGTGTGCAACTGTCGCGGCTGTCATGTTGTTGAGTGGTATGGCGTGTGGCCATCTGCTGAAGCGGTCGATGATCGTCAGACAGTAGCGAAGGTCCTTGACTCTGGGCAGCTCTATGAGATCCAGGTGGACGTGCTCGAAGCGATTGTCTGGTACGTCAATGTGGTTTGGTGTGGTGCGATTGTGACGATGGACCTTGGAACGTTGACATGGTATGCAGTGTCTGGACCAGAGGAGTGCGTCTTTTCTAATACTTGGCCAGACGAATCTTCTGGTGAGTTCCTTGACTGTGGCCCTGCCACTAGGATGAGAAAGACCATGGATGATGTCAAAGGCTTGGCGTCTGAGTGGCTGTGGAAGATAAGGTCGCACAGTATTATTGGTCACATCGCATAGTATATCGTGACCTTCGATGTTCATCAGGTGCAGCTTGAGAGATGTGCTGGATTGGACATCATTAAGCTGGTCGTCTTGGAGTTGTGCCAGTGCAATGGTCTCAGCATCAAGTTTGGTTGGCATGGTTATGGTATTAATCCTCGAAAGCGCATCAGCTACGACGTTTTCTGTGCCCTTGGTATGGAAAATCTGAGTTGAGAACTGTGAGATGTAGTCCAATTGACGTAGTTGGCGAGGTGATGCCTTGTCAGCACGTTGAGAAAATGCGTAGATGATTGGCTTGTGGTCGGTGAAGATGCTGAAGTTTCTTCCCTCGAGAATGTGCTTGAAAAATTTGATGGCAGCAAAGATGGCTAGAAGTTCACGGTCGTACGTAGAGTATCTGGTCTCTGCTGGACTGAGCTTGCGGGAGAAAAAGGCCAGTGGTTGCCATGAGTCCTGGTGTCGCTGTTCAAGAACGGCCCCAATGGCTGTATCCGAGGCGTCGGATCTCAATGAGAGGATGGCGTTTGGTGCGAGGAAAGCCAGGCGCGTGGCTTGGATGACACTCTTCTTGCAGTCTTGCCAGGCTTGATCTGCAGAAGGTGTCCACTGGATTTTAGTGTTGTCCCTCTTCTTGGCATGTTTGAGAAAGTCCGTCAGTGGTGATTGTGTTTGGGCCGCTTGAGGAATCGCTCGCCGGTAGTAGTTGACGATCCCCAGGAAACGACGTAGATCGCTGACGGTTTCTGGCTTGGTGTAATCGGCGATTGCTTGCGTGCGTTCGGCGGGAGGAGTGTAGCCGTCTTTGTTGATGGTGTACCCCAGGTAGATGACTTCAGACTTGCCAAACTGGCACTTCTTTGGATTGATGGTGAGATGATGTGCGCGCAGGACTTCAAAGATGGTGGTGAGATGTTGTAGGTGCTGTTCGTGTGACTGAGAATAGACAATTAGATCGTCTATGAAGCAGCCCACGAAGTCCAAATCTCTGAGGATGTTGTCCATATGCCTTTGGAAAGTCTGCGTGGCGTTGCGTAGTCCGGGTGGCATACCCAGAAATTCGAAAAGTCCAAAAGGAGTGGTTACAGCTGTTTTGGCAATGTCTGACTTGGCCATGGGTATTTGATGGTAAGCCCTGACTAAGTCGATGGTGGAGAAAACGGTGGATCCGTGGAGACGCTGGAGAATGTCATCCCCATGAGGGACTGGATATCGATCTGGAACTGTGTTGGCGTTTAATTTTCGATAGTCACCTGTGGTGCGCCATCCACCAGTTTTCTTTGGCACCATGTGGATAGGGCTGGCCCATGGGCTGCTCGATGGACGGATCACGCCATGATGTAGCAGGAGGTCAAAGTCATCTTTGGCTATTTGAAGCTTCTCGCCGGTGAGACGTCGTGGGCGCTCAAATACTGGTGGCCCAGTTGTCTCAATGTGATGAGCGACTTGACTGTCAGTGGCTGTGACAGGATTGGTGCTGGGATGAGTTATGTCGATGAATTGGTTGAGTAATTGCAGGTATTGAGCGTCATGTGCACCAGGACAGATTGAGCGGTCGATTGTTGAAATGCTGTGTACCGTGGCCTCAGATAGTGTGCCCTGAGTTGTGCATGACGAGGTTGTGTCGATGAGACATCGTCCTTTGAGATCTAGTAGCAATGCAAAGTGGACCAGGAAGTCTGCACCGAGAATGGCTGACTTAACATCTGCAATTATAAAAGACCAATTAAATGTACGGCGAAGGTTGAGATAAAGGGGTGATGATTTTTCGACCGTAGGTTCGGATAACGGTCCCGTTGGCTGCGAAGAGAGTCAGATCATCTTCGTTGAGCGTGTGAGTGATGGCGGACTTGGGCATGAGAGAGATCACTGATCCAGAATCGACAAGAAATCGCATGTTTGTTGTGCGATCATGAACGTGAAGGCGATGCTCTCTGGTTGGTGGTATGCTAGCCTCTATGCTGTCGCCGGCCGCCTGAATGGTCGACAGCGAGGTTAGTTTTCCGTCGATGGGTTGAAGGTGCAAGGACGCTCGCACTTTTTGGCTCTGGACCCATAGAGACGGTGATAGTAGCAAAACTTCTTCCTGTCTGAGGCTGGCTCTTCCTTCGATGATGACTGCTGGAGACGGCCAGATGCTGCTCGGGGCCGGTCTCGAGTAATCCCTTGTTCCTTGATACAGGTCACCAGGTCGGCTATGGCAAGTTTAAGGCCGGACACGTCCTTTGCCATGCTGGTGAGCAGTGAATTCTCGAACTTGTCGCCCCTGTGTGCTGCCTGGGCAGGCTGGTGATGTGTAGCCATGACGGAATGGCCAGCTTGGTTTTCCATTAGCTCGTCTGCAACTTCAGCAAGCTCATCTACAGGGGCATCTCGCAGTAGTTTGAGACACCGGCTGGTAGATGGTGGTAACAATGCCAACCACTTTATACGCAGTAAGTCCTCTGAGGCCCTGTCGCCCATGAGAATTCTGAGCTGGCGCAGGAGCTGGCTAGGTTTTTTGTCATCGAGTTGAACCTCTGTGAGCGCTCGGTGAAGCTGGCGGTCGCTGGATTCTGAAAACCGCTTCAATATCTCGTCCTTCAGTTTCGCGTACTTGTCGGTCTCTGGTGGATTCTGCAGGAAATCCGCTAGCTGCAACATTGAATCAGTGTCCAAGGCACTGACGATGTGATTGTAGCGTGATGCGTCATTTGTGATACGGGCCACCTGTAGCGCTGCTTCGACCTGGACAAACCACAAACGAGGCTGGATGGACCAGAACTGCGGAAGCTTGCAGCTGGACACAGCTACGACTGATGCGGTGTTCTGAGTTTCCTCGGTGACGTGGCCGATGGCCAGAGCTGGGTCATTTGTGGTCATGTTCGAAGAAAGTGGTGTTAGGACGCTTGGAATATTGGTGCACGTGCTTGGCGAGTTACAGCTCACTGTTTTGTTTGGCGTATGCTCTAATGGCATGTCAGTGAATCGATTGAAAGCACGTGGTCACTGGTTTGCACAAATTTTTAAAACTGATGAACGTGAAATTACGACGAGCGTGAGTTGCAATTACTACTAACGTTTGCACTCATTTGTACTTAAACGCGAGAAGAGATAAAGTTTAATCAAATTTGATCACGTCGGGGTCACCAATTATGGTGGAGATATTACCCACCACGCTAAATTTATTGGATAAATTAGAATAAACGTGTAGCCCTGTTGGCGTCTGTACAAAGAGTGACCGTTTCTTAAACTGTAACTTAAGAATTAAGGAATGCAGTTGAAACTGTGAATTACATTACTGTGAATTTCCACGAATATACGGAAAATGAAATAGTAGAATAACTGACAGAGAATGAGATGATAGAATAACTGACAGAGAATGAGATAATAGAATGGCTGACAAACAGTGCTGCCAGATGTGATACATCCCGTCTGTGTGTGTGCCCACATATGTTAAACTAATGATTTGAAGCATTTCGATATCGCTTGCTAAATGTGTATATACAAGAAAATCGAATTTATACCTAAATATAAGATAGCGGAATTTTTCTAAATGCACTGCCGTTATGCCGTTAACGCTCTATGTAGACTTCAGTGAGTTAAAGAAGGTTTATTAACTTAAATATGTTAAACTAATGATTTGAAGCATTTCGATATCGATTGCTAAATGTGTATATAGAAGAAAATCGAATTTATACCTAAATATAAGATAAAGGAATTTTTCTAAATGCACTGCCGTTATGCCGTTAACGCTTTATGAAGACTTCAGTGCGTTAAAGAAGGTTTATTAACTTAAATATGTTAAACTAATGATTTGAAGCATTTCGATATCGATTGCTAAATGTGGATATACAAGACAATCGACTTATACCTAAATATAAGATTACGGAATTCTTCCAAATGTACTGTCATTATGCCGCCATGGCTTTTTATCAACTTCAATACGTTAAAGAAGGTTAATTATTTTAAAAATGTTAAACTAATGGTTTGAAGCATTTTGACATCGCTTGCTAAATGAATATATACAAGAAAGTCGAATTTATACCTAAATATAAGATAACGGAATTCTTC
This sequence comes from Bactrocera correcta, assembly GCA_027475135.1. Taxonomy (NCBI): domain Eukaryota; kingdom Metazoa; phylum Arthropoda; class Insecta; order Diptera; family Tephritidae; genus Bactrocera; species Bactrocera correcta. The sequence goes on along the minus strand of JAPZAG010001289.1, from coordinate 359 downwards.
TAAATGCAGTGCAGTTATACCGTCAAGGCTTTATGTAGACTTCAGTGCGTTAAAGAAGGTTTATTAACTTAAAAATGTTAAACTAATGATTTGAAGCATTTCGATATCGATTGATAAATGTGTATATACAAGACAATCGACTTTATACCTAAATATAAGATTACGGAATTCTTCCAAATGTACAGTCGTTATGTCGCCATGGCTTTGTATCAACTTCAATACGTTAAAGAAGGTTAATTATTTTAAATATGTTAAACTAATGATTTGAAGCATTTCGATATCGACTGCTAAATGTGTAAATACAAGGAAATCGACTTTACACCTAAATATAAAATTGTAACATTACGGAATTCTTCTAA
>JAPZAG010001288.1:0-35036 GCA_027475135.1 Bactrocera correcta | reverse complement strand
AAATTAAGTTTACGTAATTCTTCTAAATGCGCTGCCGTTATGCCGTTATGGCTTTATATTAACTTCAGTTCGTTAAAGAAGGTTTATTAACTTAAATATGTTAAACCAGTTATTTGAAGCATTTCGATATCGACTGCTAAATGTGTAAATACAAGAAAATCGACTTTACATCTAAATATAAAATTATAACATTACGGAATTCTTCTAAATGCACTGCCGTTATACCGTTAAGGCTTTATGTGACTTCAGTAAGCTAAAAAATGTTTATTAACGTTATATGTTAAACTCATGATTTGAAGCATTTCGATATCGATTGCTAAATGTGTATATACAAGAAAATCGACTTTATACCAAAATATAAGATAACGGAATTTTTCTAAATGCACTGCCGTTATGCCGTTAAGGTTTTATGAAGACTTCAGTGAGTTAAAGAAGGTTTATTAACTTAAATATGTTAAACGCATGGTTTGAAGGATTTCGATATCGATTGTTTAAATGCATATATACAAGAAAATCGACTTTATACCTAACTATAAAATTATAACATTATGGAATTCTTCTAAATGCACTGCCGTTATGCCATTAGGGCTTTATGTAGACTTAAGTGCGTTAAAGAAGGTTTATTAACTTAAATATGTTAAACTAATGATTTGAAGCATTTCGATATCGATTGCTAAATGTGTATACAAGAAAATCGAATTTATACCTAAATATAAGATAACGGAATTCTTCTAAATGCACTGCCGTTATGCCGTTATGGCTTTATGTAGACTTCAGTGAGTTAAAGATGGTTTATTAACTTACATATGTTAAACTAATGGTTAAACTAATGGTTCGATATCGATTGCTTAATGCATATGTACAAGAAAATCGACTTTATACCTAAATATAAGACTACTGAATTCTTCCAAATGTACTGTCGTTATGCCGCCATGGCTCTTTATCAACTTCAATACGTTAAAGAAGGTTAATTAACTTAAATATTTTAAACTAATGGTTTGAAGCATTTCGATATCGACTGCTAAATGTGCAAATACAAGAAAATCGACTTTACACCTTAATATAAAATTATAACATTACGGAATTCTTCTAAATGCACTGCCGTTATACCGTTAAGGCTTTATGTAGACTTCAGTATAATAAAAACTGTTTATTAACTTAATATGTTAAACTAATGATTTGAAGCATTTCGATATCGATAGCTAAATATGTATATACAAGAAAATCGACTTTATACCTAAATATAAGATTATGGAATTCTTTTACGTGCACTGCAGTTATGCCTCCATGGCTATATGCCCACTTCAGATCGTTTAAGAAGGTTTATTAACTAAAATATGTTAAAGTAATGAGCTGAAGCATTTCGATATCGATTGCTAAATGTGTATATACAAGAAAATCGATTTCATACCTAAATAAAAGATTACGGAAATTACCCAAATATACTGCCGTTATGCCGTTATGGCTTTTGTAAAGAAGGTTAATTATTTAAATATGTTAAGCTAATGGTTTGAAGCATTTCGATATCGACTGCTAAATGTGTCAATACAAGAAAATCGACTTTATACCTAAATATAAGATTATTGAATTCTTCTACGTGCACTGCAGTTATGCCTCCATGGCTATATGCCCACTTCAGATCGTTACAAAAGGTTTATTAACTTAAATATGTTAAACTAATGAGCTGAAGCATTTCGATATCGCTTGCCAAATATGTATATACAAGAAAATCGAATTTATACCTAAATATAAGATAACGGAATTTTTCTAAATGCACTGCCGTTATGCCGTTAATGCTTTATGTAGACTTCAGTGCTTTAAAGAAGGTTTATTAACTTAAATATGTTAAACTAATGATTTGAAGCATTTCGATATCGCTTGCCATATGTGTATATACAAGAAAACCGAATTTAAACCTAAATATAAGATTACGGAATTCTTCCAAATGTACTGTCGTTATGCCGCCATGGCTTTGTATCAACTTCAATACGTTAAAGAAGGTTAATTATTTTAAATATGTTAAACTAATGAGTTGAAGCATTTCGATATCGATTGCTAAATGTGTATATACAAGAAAATCGATTTTATACCTAAATAAAAGATTACGGAATTCACCCAAATATACAGCCGTTATGCCGTTATGGCTTTATTTAAACTTCAGTAAGATAAAGAAGGTTAATTAACTTCAATATGCTAAACCAGTTATTTGATGATTTTCGATATCGATTGCTAAATGTGTAGATCCAAGAAAATCGACTACATACCTAAATATAAGATAACGGAATTTTTCCAAATGTACTGTCGTTATGCCGCCATGGCTTTGTATCAACTTCAATACGTTAAAGAAGGTTAATTATTTTAAATATGTTAAACTAATGGTTTGAAGCATTTCGATATCAACTGCTAAATGTGTAAATACAAGAAGATCGACTTTATACCTAAATATAAAATTATAACATTACGGAATTCTTCTAAATGCACTGCCGTTATACCGTTAAGGCTTTATGTAGACTTTAGTAAGCTAAAAAATGTTTATTATCTTAATATGTTAAACAAATGATTTGAAGCATTTCGATATCGATAGCTAAATACGTATATAAAAGAAAATCGACTTTATACCTAAATATAAGATTATGGAATTCTTCTACATCCACTGCCGTTATGCCAACTTCAGATCGTTAAAGAAGGTTTATTAACTTAAATATGTTAAACAAATGAGTTGAAGCATTTCGATATCGACCGCTAAATGTGTATATACAAGAAAATCGAATTTATACCTAAATATAAGATAACGGAATTCTTCTAAATGCACTGCCGTTATGCCGTTATGGCTCTATGTAGACTTCAGTGAGTTAAAGATGGTTTATTAACTTAAATATGTTAAACTAATGGTTAAACTAATGGTTCGATATGGATTGCTTAATGCATATATACAAGAAAATCGACTTTATACCTAAATATAAGACTACGGAATTCTTCCAAATGTACTGTCGTTATGCCGCCATGGCTCTTTATCAACTTCAATACGTTAAAGAAGGTTAATTAACTTAAATATGTTAAACTAATGGTTTGAAGCATTTCGATATCGACTGCTAAATGTGTATATACAAGAAAATCGACTTTACACCTAAATATAAAATTATAACATTACGGAATTCTTCTAAATGCACTGCCGTTATACCGTTAAGGCTTGATGTAGACTTCAGTATGCTAAAAACTGTTTATTAACTTAATATGTTAAACTAATGATTTGAAGCATTTCGATATCGATAGCTAAATATGTATATACAAGAAAATCGACTTTATACCTAAATATAAGATTATGGAATTCTTCTACGTGCACTGCAGTTATGCCTCCATGGCTATATGCCCACTTCAGATTGTTGAAGAAGGGTTATTAACTAAAATATGTTAAAGTAATGAGCTGAAGCATTTCGATATCGATTGCTAAATGTGTATATACAAGAAAATCGATTTCATACCTAAATATAAGATTATTGAATTCTTCTACGTGCACTGCAGTTATGCCTCCATGGCTATATGCCCACTTCAGATCGTTAAAGAAGGTTTATTAACTTAAATATGTTAAACTAATGAGCTGAAGCATTTCGATATCGCTTGCCAAATATGTATATACAAGAAAATCGAATTTATACCTAAATACAAGATAACGGAATTTTTCTAAATGCACTGCCGTTATGCCGTTAACGTTTTATGTAGACTTCAGTGCTTTAAAGAATATTTATTAACTTAAATATGTTAAACTAATGATTTGAAGCATTTCGATATCGCTTGCCATATGTGTATATACAAGAAAATCGAATTTATACCTAAATATAAGATTACGGAATTCTTCCAAATGTACTTTCGTTATGCCGCCATGGCTTTGTATCAACTTCAATACGTTAAAGAAGGTTAATTATTTTAAATATGTTAAACTAATGGTTTGAAGCATTTCGATATCGATTGCTTAATGTGCAAATACAAGAAAATCGACTTTATACCTAAATTTAAAATTATAACATTACGGAATTCTTCTAAATGCACTGCCGTTATACCGTTAAGGCTATATGTAGACTTTAGTAAGCTAAAAAATGTTTTTTAACTTAATATGTTAAACAAATGATTTGAAGCATTTCGATATCGATAGCTAAATATGTATATACAAGAAAATCGACTTTATACCTAAATATAAGATTACGGAATTCTTCTACATCCACTGCCGTTATGCCAACTTCAGATTGTTAAAGAAGGTTTATTAACTTAAATATGTTAAACTAATGAGTTGAAGCATTTCGATATCGACCGCTAAATGTGTATATACAAGAAAATCGATTTTATACCTAAATAAAAGATTACGGAATTCACCCAAATATACAGCCGTTATGCCGTTATGGCTTTATTTAAACTTCAGTAAGATAAAGAAGGTTAATTAACCTTAATATGCTAAACCAGTTATTTGAAGATTTTCGATATCGATTGCTAAATGTGTAGATCCAAGAAAATCGACTACATACCTAAATATAAGATTACGGAATTCTTCTACATGCACTGCCGTTATGCCGTTATGGCTTTATATCAACTTCAGTTCGTTAAAGAAGGTTTATTAACTTTAATATTTTAAACCAGTTATTTGAAGCATTTCGATATCGATTGCTTAATGCATATATACAAGAAAATCGACTTTATACCTGAATATAAGACTACGGAATTCTTCCAAATGTACTGTCGTTATGCCGCCATGGCTCTTTATCAACATTCAATACATTAAAGAAGGTTAATTAACTTAAATATGTTAAACTAATGATCTGAAGCATTTCGATATCGATTGCTAAATATGTATATACAAGAAAATCGAATTTATACCTAAATATAAGATAACGGAATTTTTCTAAATGCACTGCCGTTATGCCGTTAACGCTCTATGTAGACTTCAGTGCGTTAAAGAAGGTTTATTAACTTAAATATGTTAAACTAATGATTTGAAGCATTTCGATATCGATTGCTAAATGTGTATATTCAAGAAAATCGAATTTATACCTAAATATAAGATTACGTAATTCTTCTAAATGCACTTCCGTTATGCCGTTATGGCTTTATATTAACTTCAATTCGTTAACGAAGATTAATTATTTTAAATATGTTAAACTAATGGTATGAAGCATTTCGATATCGATTGCTAAATATGTATATACAAGAAAATCGACTTTATACCTAAATATAAGATTATGTAATTCTTCTACGTGCACTGCAGTTATGCCTCCATGGCTATATGCCCACTTCAGATCGTTAAAGAAGGTTTATTAACTTAAATATGTTAAACTAATGATTTGAAGCATTTCGATATCGATTGCTAAATGTGTATATACAAGAAAATCGAATTTATACCTAAATATAAGATAACGGAATTCTTCTAAATGCACTGCCGTTATGCCGCCATGGCTTTGTATCAACTTCGATACGTTAAAGAAGGTTAATTATTTTAAATATGTTAAACTAATGGTTTGAAGCATTTCGATATCAACTGCTAAATGTGTAAATACAAGAAAATCGACTTTACACCTAAATATAAAATTATAACATTACGGAATTCTTCTAAATGCACTGCCGTTATACCACTAAGGCTTTATGAAGACTTCAGTTAGCTTAGAAATGTTTACTAACTTAATATGTTAAACTAATGACTTGAAGCATTTCGATATCGATTGCTAAATGTGTATATACAAGAAAATCGAATTTATACCTAAATATCAGATAACGGAATTCTTCTAAATGCACTGCCGTTATGCCGTTAAGGCTTTATGTAGACTTCAGTGAGTTAAAGAAGGTTTATTAACGTAAATATGTTAAACTAATGGTTGGAAGCATTTCGATATCGATTGCTAAATGCATATATACAAGAAAATCGACTTTATACCTAAATATAAGACTACGGAATTCTTCCAAATGTACTGTCGTTATGCCGCCATGGCTCTTTATCAACTTCAATACGTTAAAAAAGATTAATTATTTTAAATATGTTAAACTAATGGTTTGAAGCATTCCGATATCGATTGCTAAATATGTATATACAAGAAAATCGACTTTATACCTAAATATACAATTATGGAATTCTTCTACGTGCACTGCAGTTATGCCTCCATGGCTATATGCCCACTTCAGATCGTTAAAGAAGGTTTATTAACTTAAATATGTTAAACTAATGATTTGAAGCATTCCGATATCGATTGCTAAATGTGTATATACAAGAAAATCGAGTTTATACCTAAATATAAGATTACGTAATTCTTCTAAATGCACTGCCGTTATGCCGTTATGGCTTTATATTAACTTCAATTCGTTAAAGAAGGTTTATTAACTTAAATATGTTAAACCAGTTATTTGGAGCATTTCGATATCGATTGCTTAATGCATATATACAAGAAAATCGACTTTATACCTGAATATAAGACTACGGAATTCTTCCAAATGTACTGTCGTTATGCCACCATGGCTCTTTATATACTTCAATACGTTAAAGGAGTTTAATTAACTTAAATATGTTAAACTAATGATTTGAAGCATTTCGATATCGCTTGCTAAATGTGTATATACAAGAAAATCGAATTTATACCTAAATATAAGATAACGGAATTTTTCTAAATGCACTGCGGTTATGCCGTTAACGCTCTATGTAGACTTCAGTGCGTTAAAGAAGGTTTATTTACTTAAATATGTTAAACTAATGATTTGAAACATTTCGATATCGATTGCTAAATGTGCATATTCAAGAAAATCGACTTTATACCTAAATATAAGATAACGGAATTCTTCCAAATGTACTGTCGTTATGCCGCCATGGCTTTGTATCAACTTCGATACGTTAAAGAAGTTTAATTATTTTAAATATGTTAAACTAATGGTTTGAAGCATTTCGATATCGACTGCTAAATGTGTAAATACAAGAAGATCGACTTTATACCTAAATATAAAATTATAACATTACGGAATTCTTCTAAATGCACTGCCGTTATACCGTTAAGGCTTTATGAAGACTTTAGTAAGCTAAAAAATGTTTATTATCTTAATATGTTAAACAAATGATTTGAAGCATTTCGATATCGATAGCTAAATACGTATATAAAAGAAAATCGACTTTATACCTAAATATAAGATTATGGAATTCTTCTACATCCACTGCCGTTATGCCAACTTCAGATCGTTAAAGAAGGTTTATTAACTTAAATATGTTAAACTAATGAGTTGAAGCATTTCGATATCGATCGCTAAATGTGTATATACAAGAAAATCGAATTTATACCTAAATATAAGATAACGGAATTCTTCTAAATGCACTGCCGTTATGCCGTTATGGCTTTATGTAGACTTCAGTGAGTTAAAGATGGTTTATTAACTTAAATATGTTAAACTAATGGTTTGAAGCATTTCGATATCGCTTGCTAGATGTGTATATACAAGAAAATCGACTTTATACCTAAATATAAGAGTACGGAATTCTTCCAAATGTACTGTCGGTATGCCGCCATGGCTCTTTATCAACTTCAATACGTTAAAGAAGGTTAATTAACTTAAATATGTTAAACCAGATATTTGAAGCATTTCGATATCGACTGCTAAATGTGCAAATACAAGAAAATCGACTTTACACCTAAATATAAAATTATAACATTACGGAATTCTTCTAAATGCACTGCCGTTATACCGTTAAGGCTTTATGTAGACTTCAGTAAGCTAAAAAATGTTTATTAACTTAATATGTTAAACTAATGATTTGAAGCAAATCGATATCGATATCTAAATGTGTATATAAAAGAAAATCGACTTTATACCTAAATATAAGATTACGGAATTCTTCCAAATGCACTGCCGTTATGTCTTTATATCAACTTCAATACGTTAAAGAAGGTTAATTAACTTAAATATGTTAAACTAATGGTTTAAAGCATTTCGAAATCGATTGCTTAATGCACATATACAAGAAAATCGACTTTATACCTAAATTTAAGACTACGGAATTCTTCCAAATGTACTGTCGTTATGCCGCCATGGCTCTTTATCAACTTCAATACGTTAAAGAAGGTTTATTAACTTAAATATGTTAAACTTATGAGTTGAAGCATTTCCATATCGATTGCTAAATGTGTATATACAAGAAAATCGACTTTATACCTAAACAAAAGATTACGGAATTCACCCAAATATACTGCCGTTATGCCGTTATGGCTTTATTTAAACTTCAGTAAGATAAAGAAGGTTAATTAACCTAAATATGCTAAACCAGTTATTTTAAGATTTTCGATATCGATTGCTAAATGTGTAAATCCAAGAAAATCGACTACATACCTATGCCGTTAACGCTCTATGTAGACTTCAGTGCGTTAAAGAAGGTTTATTAACTTAAATATGTTAAACTAATGGTTTGAAGCATTTCGATATCGACTGCTAAATGTGTAAATACAAGAAAATCGACTTTATACCTAAATATAAAATTATAACATTACGGAATTCTTCTAAATGCACTGCCGTTATACCGTTAAGGCTTTATGTAGACTTTAGTAAGCTAAAAAATGTTTATTATCTTAATATGTTAATCAAATGATTTGAAGCATTTCGATATCGATAGCTAAATACGTATATAAAAGAAAATCGACTTTATACCTAAATATAAGATTATGGAATTCTTCTACATCCACTGCCGTTATGCCAACTTCAGATCGTTAAAGAAGGTTTATTAACTTAAATATGTTAAACTAATGAGTTGAAGCATTTCGATATCGATCGCTAAATGTGTATATACAAGAAAATCGAATTTATACCTAAATATAAGATTACGGAATTCTTCCAAATGTACTGTCGTTATGCCGCCATGGCTCTTTATCAACTTCAATACGTTAAAGAAGGTTAATTAACTTAAATTTGTTAAACTAATGAGTTGAAGCATTTCGATATCGACTGCTAAATATGCAAATACAAGAAAATCGACTTTACACCTAAATATAAAATTATAACATTACGGAATTCTTCTAAATGCACTGCCGTTATACCGTTAAGGCTTTATGTAGACTTCAGTAAGCTAAAAAATGTTTATTAACTTAATATGTTTAGGATAGCACGTCCTTACGCTTTTATTTCTCAAACTGTACTGTGCTTCGCTTTGTCACCGAAGAACGGTTACATATACTTATTCTAACATACATACAATTTTCTCTGCTTACACGCTATGTATTTACTTATATGTAAATCTTTTAAAATGGACACATGAACTTGTGCAACATGAATATGTGTATGTCAACACAATGACAACCAAGCATGTGTTCACATCAGCGTTGTCCACGGCCTATGCGCACAACAGCGCACGGACAGTGCCAGACACCTCGCACCAACATGTCGCGACAAGTGTCTGTGAAAACACTATCGCGCAACTGTATTCAACTTGGTAGGCAAGCAAAGCAGAATTTAGCGCTCAGTTGACGCTAGAATAACCAACACAAGCATAATATGCACACAGTCACGTTGGACAGCACTGGTTTACATGAATACAAATGAACTTCTTAAGAGAATCAACAATAACTGAAAACGAATCTTAAGTTAACGGGATATATCTACATTAACCCTTCAACGGTTTACTCTTTTATGTATATTTAAATTAACCCGTCAATGGTTTACTTCTTTATATATAACATAAGTATAATTAGAATAACTTAAAGTTAGGATGTATTATCATACACATAGTACTTATTACTACAATTCGGCCGTCCTGACCATGAGATCTCCTGATCTCAAGCGCATTTATGTCTTAGTGTATAAGCCAAACCAAGGTCGTATGTTTCCAACAGCCCAAACTCCCTTATAAGGAATTCTAGACTGCTGAAAACCTTCAACATCCTCCAATACATATCTGTCGTTACATAAAATTTTTGAAATTTTATACGGCCCCTTAAATTTTGGCAATAACTTTCTAGACACTCCCGCGGTTGAGTCAAAATTTTTTATCATAACGTAATCACCTGGATTGTACTTGTGCGCTGTCCGTCGTTTTTTATTTACATAATCCTCGTTATAGGACTGTAATCGCTTTTCGTTTTCTTTGGCTTGTGACCGTATTTCATTGTGACTTTGTTGTATTTGATTTTCCTTGTCTTTTATTAAATTTTCTCCTAGCAGATCTGCACCCTTTCCTCGTTGCTTACTACCAAACAGCATTACACTAGGGTATTCTTTAATTGTTCTATGAATGCTATTATTTAGCACATATTCAACAGTTTCAATCACATTATCCCAATAAATTCCTTTTTCTGTGTCACATAGCTTGGTTATCATCGGACCTAGGCTCCGGTTCACTCTTTCTACCTGTCCATTAGCCTGTGGAGAACCAGTAGCTATCTTTATATGTTGAACGTTTTCCTCTTCTAAAAAGTTTGTAAATTCGTTTGACGTGAAACAACTACCCCTGTCAGAAATTACTACTTTTGGTCTACTATGCGCTCGAAAGTAATCTTTGAGTGACGTAATCACTTCCTTTGCATTAGTTGTTTTTGTAGTATATAAGCGAGTAAATTTTGTACAGGCGTCTATTACTACAAGAATGTGCTTCTTAAGTCTCGAATTATCTACAGGACCGTAATGATCTACATGTATAATTTCAAACGGATTTTCGCTTTTGGGAATATTATGCAAGAAACCCTCTTCTTTCCCATGTTTTGACGAAAAAACTATACATTTTAAGCAATTTTGTATGTGGCTAGCTGCTTTTTCTCTCATCTTAGCAAACCAATAATGTTTTGAAATAAGATCCACTGTTTTATGAACACCTATGTGACCCATTTCATCGTGATACTTAAATAATACTTGCCTTTCCATTGCTTCAGGAACACAAAAAAGGATCCTTCCGCCATTTACTTTTCGATATATAACCCCATTCCTCATTTCGTATAAATTATGTTCAGATTTTTGCAAAATGCCTCGCAGTTCCTTTAATTTCTCATCTTTTGCCTGACATATGATTAAATTTTCTTCAAAAGTGTTGGACTCCACCAGTAAAATATCATTACTGCGACTTAAAGCGTCAACATGTTGCATGCGTGTACCTAATTTTTTGAAGCTCTAGTGCCCACCTCGCTATTCTAGGATTCAATTCTTTTTTATTTAGTGTCATAGTTAATGAATTACAATCAGTAATTATTTTAAATTTTAACCCTTGAAGGTAAACCCTAAATCGTTTGAGTGCATAGATTATGGATAACGTTTCTAGTTCAAAGCTATGGTATTTCGCTTCCGTGTCACTTGTTCTTTTAGAAAAATAAAATATGGGATGCATTTTCCCGTCTTCTTTCTTTTGCATCAGAATTGAACCAAACCCTACTGCACTTGCATCACAATGTAGTTCTATTTCATCCAAGGGATCATAAATCGCTAATATCGGTGCTTCCAATAACTTTTGTTTGAGTTCTTCAAAACTTTGTAGCTCTTTAGCCCCAAACTGAAATTTGTTGTCCTTACGAGTTAAATCATACAACGGTTTAGCAATAATCGAAAAATTCTTTACAAATCGTCTGAAATAGGGACACAAACCCAAAAAATTTTGTACAGAATGAACTTTAGTTGGAATTGGAAAATTTTTAATCGCCTCTAAACCCTTTTCATCCGCTTTAACCCCTAGCTGTGAAATGGTGTACCCTAAATATTTTACTTCTTGTAGCAAAAATTCACACTTATCAATTCGTAACTCCAACTTGTTCTCGACCAACCTTTTGAAAACTTCTACTAATATTTCTAAATGTTCCTCCGCAGTTTCTATAGCTATCATTATGTCATCTAAATATATTATCACTTTATTTTCTTTCACCATATCTAGAAAAATCTTATTTACAAAACGTTGAAATGCAGACGGTGCATTTTTTAACCCAAATGGCATTCGCAAAAATTCGAATTGCCCTAAAGGTGTTATGAACGAAGTATATTTAATTGAATTCTCTTCCATAAATACATGGAAAAATCCGTTCTTTAGATCGAGTTTTGTGAACAACTTTTTATTTGCTACTCTATCTAACAGGTCATCTATCAAGGGAATAGGGTAATTGTCCTTTGCTGTGACCTTATTAAGTGACCGATAGTCAACACACATTCTAATGTCGCCTGTCTTTTTACGCACTAGTACAATTGGTGACACATATTCTGACTCACTTGGCCTAATTATTTTCTTTTCCAAAAACTCATCCAACAATTTTTGTAATTCATTTTTTTCCGAATAGGACAAACGTCTTGGAGGACAGTTGAAAGGCTTTACATTATCAACGACCAACTTCATCTCGCTTTTAATTTTAGGTTCAGCCGCGCGCTTTGGTTTTATATAATATTTGCTTAAAATTTCATTAAATTTTTCGATATCGTTATAGTTTATATTCGAGCCAATTTTGACATTTAATTCTTCATTAACAACGTTAGCCATCAATAAAAGTTGTTTCTCAAAATTTTCTTCTTTGCAATTTTTAGTCACTTGACTTAAATCTTTAATTATCATTTTACAGTTTTCTTTCACATTGTCTTTGTCGTTTACATATATATTCTTTAAATTTATATCTTCGTTACCGTGACTATCTTTTTTACATTTATACTTTAGTTCGGTTTTAACGTCGTGCCGACTTTTTGTCATATCTACATCACAACAATTTTTCTTTTCAGCTCTGAATAACTTAAAATTACAAATTCTCAACAAATCTCTTCCAAACACAGCCTCATAATACATGGTGCAATCATCAACTACTACAAAATTTAATTCAAACAATTCGTTGTTTATTGTAATACAACACAAAAACTTTCCATAAGTTACAATTCTCGTATTATTTAAACCAAAATAAAAATTATTCTCATTTGATAAAAACTCCAATTTCAAATTTTCTGGGACGCATGATTTTTTTATGAAGCTGATTGGGCTACCTGAGTCGATCAGACATTCTAGAGAAAATAAAATATTTGTATAATCTTTTATAACAAAATGAAATAATCTTACATATTCATTAACTGCGTGAACAGTTTTCTTCTCTGGACATGTTGCTATTTGATGATTTTGACTGCCACACCCATAACACGTACACATCTCTCGTTTTGGTTTACGGCATTCTGCTGCTAGGTGTCCGCGACTACTGCAGTTGTAACATCTTCTTTCTTGAATCTGCGACTGAGCCGGCGCAATCGGTTTTGGCCCAGTTTCAATTTTGGAAAACGCTTGGAGTAACTGAGCCTTTGTTGTGTAGCACTGCATATACGCTTGGTTGCGTAGCCGATAATCAGGTATGCCGTCGATTATGTATTCGACCAACTCCTCTTCTCCCAGCTGTAGTTGGTTTGCCAATACCACCTTATCGTTGAAATATTCAATAAACCGCTCGCCCGACTTCCACTTCCTGGTCTCAAATTTTCGCCGCAACACCACTTTGTTTTCACCTGAACCAAACACTTGATTCATTTGACTGATGAGCTCATCTACTTGTTGAGTTGCGAAATCGGGGTTGCCATATAACCATTGTTGTGCTTTGCCTTTCAGCTTGTTAAGAAATATAATGCGCGACTCGCCTTCATTTATAGTGTAGGCACTGGTGACGCTTTTGAACTGTGCCGCCCACAAATTGAAATTAACGCCACCTTCGTACTCGGGTATCAGATTTTTTATCAAGTCGAGTGAAATTGTTGCTTGATTCGATTGCGGGTGGCTCAATGTTTCACCACCAAGCATCATTCGCTGTAGCATTGCATTCTCCCGCTCCAGCAAATCTTTTTCACGTCTCAATAAATTTGTCTCTCGCTTCAGCAATTCAACGTCTGTCGGACCTGCGTCTGCTACGATTTTCACTGGCTGCTCTTCGACTTGTTGTATGGTGCTACCATCTTCCACCTGCGCAGCAGCAACGTCGTCCGTACCTGGTACAGTCTGTTGATCTTCAAATTTTGGGAGCAAAATTTCTTCAACTTCTGCACCACTTGGACACTCCCCACGTTCACTTGCAGGAACCTCTTGTAACCGCAACACTAAGGAACTTTTATTACCACTCGATGGTAATTCAAGACGTCGGAGCCAAGCACGCAATTGTGCAACTGTATGGTCTGCCACATTATCCATCTTAAAACTGTTAACTCTTTTTTTTTTTAAATCTTTAAATTGTACACACACTTTACATAAATTGTCTCATAAAATTGTTCGCTTCTTTTTGTTTTTTCACATTCACATAAATTGTTTTAAAAAAAATTTTAGTTGGGCAAATCCCACTTCTGAGATTTTAGGATAGCACGTCCTTACGCTTTTATTTCTCAAACTGTACTGTGCTTCGCTTTGTCACCGAAGAACGGTTACACATACTTATTCTAACATACATACAATTTTCTCTGCTTACACGCTATGTATTTACTTATATGTATATCTTTTAAAATGGACACATGAACTTGTGCAACATGAATATGTGTATGTCAACACAATGACAACCAAGCATGTGTTCACATCAGCGTTGTCCACGGCCTATGCGCACAACAGCGCACGGACAGTGCCAGACACCTCGCACCAACATGTCGCGACAAGTGTCTGTGAAAACACTATCGCGCAACTGTATTCAACTTGGTAGGCAAGCAAAGCAGAATTTAGCGCTCAGTTGACGCTAGAATAACCAACACAAGCATAATGTGCACACAGTCACGTTGGACAACACTGGTTTACATGAATACAAATGAACTTCTTAAGAGAATCAACAATAACTGAAAACGAATCTTAAGTTAACGGGATATATCTACATTAACCCTTCAACGGTTTACTCTTTTATGTATATTTAAATTAACCCGTCAATGGTTTACTTCTTTATATATAACATAAGTAAAATTAGAATAACTTAAAGTTAGGATGTATTATCATACACATAGTACTTATTACTACATATGTTAAACTAATGATTTGAAGCAAATCGATATCGATATCTAAATGTGTATATAAAAGAAAATCGACTTTATACCTAAATATAAGATTACGGAATTCTTCCAAATGCACTGCCGTTATGTCTTTATATCAACTTCAATACGTTAAAGAAGGTTAATTAACTTAAATATGTTAAACTAATGGTTCAAAGCATTTCGATATCGATTGCTTAATGCACATATACAAGAAAATCGACTTTATACCTAAATTTAAGACTACGGAATTCTTCCAAATGTACTGTCGTTATGTCGCCATGGCTCTTTATCAACTTCAATACCTTAAAGAAGGTTTATTAACTTAAATATGTTAAACTAATGAGTTGAAGCATTTCGATATCGATTGCTAAATGTGTATATACAAGAAAATCGACTTTATACCTAAACAAAAGATTACGGAATTCACCCAAATATACTGCCGTTATGCCGTTATGGCTTTATTTAAACTTCAGTAAGATAAAGAAGGTTAATTAACCTAAATATGCTAAACCAGTTATTTTAAGATTTTCGATATCGATTGCTAAATGTGTAAATCCAAGAAAATCGACCACATACCTAAATATAAGATTACGGAATTCTTCTACATGCACTGCCGTTATGGCGCCATGGCTTTACGTTAACTTCAGGCGTTAAAGAAGCTTTATTAACTTAAATATGTTAAACTAATGATTTGAAGCATTTCGATATCGATTGCTAAATGAGTATATACAAGAAAATCGAATTCATACCTAAATATAAGATTACGTAATTCTTCTAAATGCACTGCCGTTATGCCGTTATGGCTTTATATTAACTTCAGTTCGTTAAAGAAGGTTTATTAACTTAAATATGTTAAACCAGTTATTTGAAGCATTTCGATATCGAATGCTTAATGTGTATATAAAAGAAAATCGACTTTATACCTAAATATAAGACTACGGAATTCTTCCAAATGTACTGTCGTTATGCCGCCATGGTTTGTATCAACCACAATACGTTAAAGAAGGTTAATTATTTTAAATATGTTAAACTAATAGTTTGAAGCATTTCGATATCGACTGCTAAATGTCTAAATACAAGAAAATCGACTTTACACCTAAATATAAAATTATAACATTACGGAATTCTTCTAAATGCACTGCCGTTATACCGTTAAGGCTTTATGTAGACTTCAGTAAGCTAAAAAATGTTTAATAACTTAATTTGTTAAACTAATGATTTGAAGCATTTCGATATCGATAGCTAGATATGTATATACAAGAAAGTCGACTTTATACCTAAATATAAGATTATGGAATTCTTCTACGTGCACTGCAGTTTTGCCTCCATGGCTATATGCCCACTTCAGATCGTTAAAGAAGGTTTATTAACTTAAATATGTTAAACTAATGAGCTGAAGCATTTCGATATCGATTGCTACATGTGTATATACAAGAAAACCGACTTTATACCTAAATATAAGATTACGGAATTCTTCCAAATGTACTGTCGTTATGCCGCCATGGCTTTGTATCACCTTCAATACGTTAAAAAAGGTTAATTGTTTTAAATATGTTAAACTAATGGTTTGAAGCATTTCGATATCGATAGCTAAATGTGCAAATACAAGAAAATCGACTTTATACCTAAATATAAAATTATAACATTACGGAATTCTTCTAAATGCACTGCCGTTATACCGTTAAGGCTTTATGTAGACTTAAATAAGCTAAAAAATGTTTATTAACTTAATATGTTAAACTAATAATTTGAAGCATTTCGATATCGATATCTTAATGTGTATATAAAAGAAAATCGACTTTATACCTAAATATAAGATTACGGAATTCTTCCAAATGCACTGCCGTTATGGCTTTATATCAACTTCAATACGTTAAAGAAGGTTAATTAACTTTAATATGTTAAACTAATGATTTGAAGCATTTCGATATCGCTTGCCAAATATGTATATACAAGAAAATCGAATTCATACCTAAAATTAAGATAACGGAATTCTTCTAAATGCAGTGCAGTTATGCCGTTAAGGCTTTATGTAGACTTCAGTGCGTTAAAGAAGGTTTATTAACTTAAATATGTTAAACTAATGATTTGAAGCATTTCGGTATCGATTCTAAATGCGTATATTGAACAAAATCGACATTATACCTAAATATAAGATTACGAAACTCTTCCAAATGCACTGCCATTTCGGTATCGATTGCTAAATGCGTATATTGAACAAAATCGACATTATACCTAAATATAAGATTACGGAACTCTTCCAAATGCACTGCCGTTATGCCGTTAAGGCTTTTGTAGACTTCAGTAAGATAAAGAGGATAAATTAACTTAAATCTGTTAAACTGATGATGTGAAGCATTTCCGCATCGATTGCTAAATGTGTATATACAAGAAAATCGACTTTATACCTAAATATAAGATTACGGAATTGTTCCAAATATACTGTCGTTATGCCGCCATGGCTTTGTATCACCTTAAATACGTTAAAGAAAGTTTATTAACTTAAATATGTTAAACTAATGATTTGAAGCATTTCGATATCGATTGCTAAATGAGTATATACAAGAAAATCGAATTCATACCTAAATATAAGATAATGGAATTCTTCTAAATGCACTGCCGTTATGCCGTTAAGGCTTTTGCAGATTTCAGTAAGAAAAAGAGGGTTAAGTAACTTAAATATGTTAAACTAATGATTTGAAGCATTTCGATATCGATTGCTAAATGTGTATGTACAACAAAATCGACTTTATACCTAAATATAAGATAACGGAATTCATATAAATATACTGCCGTTATGCGGTTATGGCTTTATGTAAACTTCAGTAAGATAAAGAAGGTTAATTAACTTTAATATGCAAAACCAGTTATTTGAATCATTTCGATATCGATTGCAAAATGTGTATGTACAAGAAAATCGACTTTATGCCTAAATATAAGACTACGGAATTCTTCCAAATGCACTGCCGTTATGCCCTTATGGCTTTATATTAACTTCAGTTCGTTAAAGAAGATTTATTAACTTAAATATGTTAAACCAGTTATTTGAAGCATTTCGATATCGGTTGCTTAATGCATATATACAAGAAAATCGACTTTATACCTAAATATAAGACTACGGAATTCTTCCAAATGTACTGTCGTTATGCCGCCATGGCTCTTTATCAACTTCAAGACGTTAAAGAAGGTTTATTAACTTAAATATGTTAAACTAATGATTTGAAGCATTTCGATACCGCTTGCTAAATGTGTATATACAAGAAAATCGAATTTATACCTAAATATAAAATTATAACATTACGGAATTTTTCTAAATGCACTGCAGTTATACCGTTAAGGCTTTATGTAGACTTCAGTAAGCTAAAAAATGTTTATTAACTTAATATGTTAAACTAATGATTTCAAGCATTTCGATATCGATATCTAAATGTGTATATAAAAGAAAATCGACTTTATACCTAAATATAAGATTACGGAATTCTTCCAAATGCACTGCCGTTATGGCTTTATATCAACAACAATACGTTAAAGAAGGTTTATTAATTTAAATATGATAAACTAAAGATTTGAAGCATTTCGATATCGCTTGCCAAATATGTATATACAAGAAAATCGAATTTATACCTAAATATAAGATAACGGAATTCTTCTACATGCACTGCCGTTATGCCGTTAACGCTTTATGTAGACTTCAGTGCGTTAAAGAAGGTTTACTAACTTAAATATGTTAAACTAATGATTTAAAGCATTTCGATATCGATTGCTAAATGTGTATATACAAGAAAATTGACTTTATACCTAAATATAAGATTACGGAATTCTTCCAATCCTACTGTCATTATGCCGCCATGGCTTCGTATCAACTTCAATACGTTAAAGAAGGTTAATTATTTTAAATATGTTAAACTAATGGTTTGAAGCATTTCGATATCGATTGCTAAATGTGCAAATACAGGAAAATCGATTTTATACCTAAATATAAAATTATAACATAACGGAATTCTTCTAAATGCACTGCCGTTATACCGTTAAGGCTTTATGTAGAATTTAGTAAGCTAAAAAATATTTATTATCTTAATATATTAAACAAATGATTTGAAGCATTTCGATATCGATAGCTAAATATGTATATACAAGAAAATCGATTTTATACCTAAATATAAGATTACGGAATTCTTCTACATCCACTGCCGTTAGCCAACTTCAGTGCGTTAAAGAAGGTTTATTAACTTAAATATGTTAAACTAATGGTTTGAAGCATTTCGATATCGACTGCTAAATGTGTAAATACAAGAAAATCGACTTTATACCTAAATATAAAATTATAACATTACGGAATTCTTCTAAATGCACTGCCGTTATACCGTTAAGGCTTTATGTAGACTTCAGTAAGCTGAAAAATGTTTATTAACTTAATATGTTAAACTAATGATTTGAAGCATTTCGATATCGATAGCTAAATATGTATATACAAGAAAATCGACTTTATACCTAAATATAAGATTATGGAATTCTTCTACGTGCACTGCAGTTATGCCTCCATGGCTATATTCCCACTTCAGATCGTTTTAGAAGGTTTATTAACTTAAATATGTTAAACTAATGAGCTGAAGCATTTCGATATCGATTGCAAAATGTGTATATACAAGAAAATCGATTTTATGCCTAAACAAAAGATTACGGAAATTACCCAAATATACTGCCGTTATGCCGTTATGGCTTTTGTAAAGAAGGTTAGTTATTTAAATATGTTAAGCTAATGGTTTGAAGCATTTCGATATCGACTGCTAAATGTGTTAATACAAGAAAATGGACTTTATACCTAAATATAAAATTATAACATTATGGAATTCTTCTAAATGCACTGCCGTTATGCCATTAGGGCCTTATGTAGACTTTAGTGCGTTAAAGAAGTTTTATTAACTTAAATATGTTAAACTAATGATTTGAAGCATTTCGATATCGATTGCAAAATGTGTATATACAAGAAAATTGAATTTATACCTAAATATAAGATAACGGCATTCTTCTAAATGCACTGCCGTTATGCCATTAAGGCTTTATGTAGACTTCAGTGAGTTAAAGAAGGTTTATTACTTAAATATGTCAAACTACTGATTTGACGCATTTCGATATCGATATCTAAATGTGTATATAAAAGAAAGTCGACTTTATACCTAAATATAAGATTACGGAATTCTTCCAAATGCACTGCCGTTATGTCTTTATATCAACTTCAATACGTTAAAGAAGGTTAGTTAACTTAAATATGTTAAACTAATGGTTTAAAGCATTTCGATATCGATTGCTTAATGCACATATACAAGAAAATCGACTTTATACCTAAATTTAAGACAACGGAATTCTTCCAAATGTACTGTCGTTATGTCGCCATGGCTCTTTATCAACTTCAATACGTTAAAGAAGGTTTATTAACTTAAATATGTTAAACTAATGAGTTGAAGCATTTCGATATCGATTGCTAAATGTGTATATACAAGAAAATCGACTTTATACCTAAACAAAAGATAACGGAATTCACCCAAATATACTGCCGTTATGCCGTTATGGCTTTATTTAAACTTCAGTAAGATAAAGAAGGTTAGTTAACCTAAATATGCTAAACCAGTTATTTTAAGATTTTCGATATCGCTTGCCAATTATGTATATACAAGAAAATCGAATTCATACATAAAATTAAGATAACGGAATTCTTCTAAATGCAGTGCAGTTATGCCGTTAAGGCTTTATGTAGACTTCAGTGCGTTAAAGAAGGTTTATTAACTTAAATATGTTAAACTAATGATTTGAAGCATTTCGGTATCGATTGCTTAATGCGTATATTGAACAAAATCGACTTTATACCTAAATATAAGATTACGGAACTCTTCCAAATGCACTGCCGTTATGCCGTTAAGGCTTTTGTAGACTTCAGTAAGATAAAGAGGATAAATTAACTTCAATCTGTTAAACTAATGATGTGAAGCATTTCGGCATCGATTGCTAAATGTGTACATACAAGAAAATCGACTTTATACCTAAATATAAGATTACGGAATTGTTCCAAATATACTGTCGTTATGCCGCCATGGCTTTGTATCACCTTAAATACGTTAAAGAAAGTTTATTAACTTAAATATGTTAAACTAATGATTTGAAGCATTTCGATATCGATTGCTAAATGAGTATATACAAGAAAATCGAATTCATACCTAAATATAAGATTACGTAATTCATATAAATATACTGCCGTTATGCCGTTATGGCTTTATGTAAACTTCAGTAAGATAAAGAAGGTTAATAAACTTTAATATGCAAAACCAGTTATTTGAATCATTTCGATATGGATTGCAAAATGTGTATGTACAAGAAAATCGACTTTATGCCTAAATATAAGACTACGGAATTCTTCCAAATGCACTGCCGTTATGCCGTTATGGCTTTATATTAACTTCAGTTCGTTAAAGAAGATTTATTAACTTAAATATGTTAAACCAGTTATTTGAAGCATTTCGATATCGATTGCTTAATGCATATATACAAGAAAATCGAATTTATACCTAAATATAAAATTATAACATTACGGAATTTTTCTAAATGCACTGCAGTTATACCGTTAAGGCTTTATGTAGACTTCAGTAAGCTAAAAAATGTTTATTAACTTAATATGTTAAACTAATGATTTCAAGCATTTCGATATCGATATCTAAATGTGTATATAAAAGAAAATCGACTTTATACCTAAATATAAGATTACGGAATTCTTCCAAATGCACTGCCGTTATGGCTTTATATCAACAGCAATACGTTAAAGAAGGTTTATTAACTTAAATATGATAAACTAAAGATTTGAAGCATTTCGATATCGCTTGCCAAATATGTATATACAAGAAAATCGAATTTATACCTAAATATAAGATAACGGAATTCTTCTACATGCACTGCGGTTATGCCGTTAACGCTTTATGTAGACTTCAGTGCGTTAAAGAAGGTTTATTAACTTAAATATGTTAAACTAATGATTTAAAGCATTTCGATATCGATTGCTAAATGTGTATATACAAGAAAATGGACTTTATACCTAAATATAAGATTACGGAATTCTTCCAATCCTACTGTCATTATGCCGCAATGGCTTCGTATCAACTTCAATACGTTAAAGAAGGTTAATTATTTTAAATATGTTAAACTAATGGTTTGAAGCATTTCGATATCGAGTGCTAAATGTGCAAATACAGGAAAATCGATTTTATACCTAAATATAAAATTATAACATTACGGAATTCTTCTAAATGCACTGCCGTTATACCGTAAAGGCTTTATGTAGACTTTAGTAAGCTAAAAAATGTTTATTAATTTAATATGTTAAACAAATGATTTGAAGTATTTCGATATCGATAGCTAAATATGTATATACAAGAAAATTGACTTTATACCTAAATATAAGATTATGGAATTCTTCCAAATGTACTGTCGTTATGCCGCCATGGTTTGTATCAATTACAATACGTTAAAGAAGGTTAATTATTTTAAATATGTTAAACTAATAGTTTGAAGCATTTCGATATCTACTGCTAAATGTGTTAATACAAGAAAATCGACCTTACACCTAGATATAAAATTATAACATTACGGAATTCTTCTAAATGCACTGCCGTTCTACCGTAATGGTTTTATGTAAACTTCAGTTCGTTAAAGAAGGTTTATTAACTTAAATATGTTAAACTAATGATTTGAAGCATTTCGATATCGATTGCTAAATGAGTATATACAAGAAAACCGAATTCATACCTAAATATAAGATTACGTAATTCTTCTAAATGCACTGCCGTTATGCCGTTAAGGCTTTTGCAGACTTCAGTAAGAAAAAGACGGTTAAGTAACTTAAATATGTTAAACTAATGATTTGAAGCATTTCGATATCGATTGCTAAATGTGTATGTACAACAAAATCGACTTTATACCTATATATAAGATAACGGAATTCATATAAATATACTGCCGTTATGCCGTTATGGCTTTATGTAAACTTCAGTAAGATAAAGAAGGTTAATTAACTTTAATATGCAAAACCAGTTATTTGAATCATTTCGATATCGATTGCAAAATGTGTATGTACAGGAAAATCGACTTTATGCCTAAATATAAGACTACGGAATTCTTCCAAATGCACTGCCGTTATGCCGTTATGGCTTTATATTAACTTCAGTTCGTTAAAGAAGATTTATTAACTTAAATACGTTAAACCAGTTATTTGAAGCATTTCGATATCGATTGCTTAATGCATATATACAAGAAAATCGACTTTATACCTAAATATAAGACTACGGAATTCTTCCAAATGTACTGTCGTTATGCCGCCATGGCTCTTTATCAACTTCAAGACGTTAAAGAAGGTTTATTAACTTAAATATGTTAAACTAATGATTTGAAGCATTTCGATACCGCTTGCTAAATGTGTAAAGAAAATCGACTTTATACCTAAATATGAGATTACGGAATTCTTCCAAATGCACTGCCGTTATGGCTTTATATCAACAGCAATACGTTAAAGAAGGTTTATTAACTTAAATATGATAAACTAAAGATTTGAAGCATTTCGATATCGCTTGCCAAATATGTATATACAAGAAAATCGAATTTATACCTAAATATAAGATAACGGAATTCTTCTACATGCACTGCCGTTATGCCGTTAACGCTTTATGTAGACTTTAGTGCGTTAAAGAAGGTTTATTAACTTAAATATGTTAAACTAATGATTTAAAGCATTTCGATATCGATTGCTAAATGTGTATATACAAGAAAATTGACTTTATACCTAAATATAAGATTACGGAATTCTTCCAATCCTACTGTCATTATGCCTCAATGGCTTCGTATCAACTTCAATACGTTAAAGAAGGTTAATTATTTTAAATATGTTAAACTAATGGTCTGAAGCAT
The DNA here is from genome assembly GCA_027475135.1 of Bactrocera correcta. Taxonomy (NCBI): domain Eukaryota; kingdom Metazoa; phylum Arthropoda; class Insecta; order Diptera; family Tephritidae; genus Bactrocera; species Bactrocera correcta. Next base: position 11,159 of record JAPZAG010001288.1, on the reverse strand, counting down.
TTCGATATCGATTGCTAAATGTGCAAATACAGGAAAATCGATTTTATACCTAAATATAAAATTATAACATTACGGAATTCTTCTAAATGCACTGCCGTTATACCGTTAAGGCTTTATGTAGACTTTAGTAAGCTAAAAAATGTTTATTAATTCAATAAGAAAATTGACTTTATACCTAAATATAAGATTACGGAATTCTTCCAAATGTACTGTCGTTATGCCGCCATGGTTTGTATCAATTACAATACGTTAAAGAAGGTTAATTATTTTAAATATGTTAAACTAATAGTTTGCAGCATTTCAATACCGACTGCTAAATGTGTAAATACAAGAAAATCGACTTTACACCTAAATATAAAATTATAACATTACGGAATTCTTCTAAATGCACCGCCGTTATACCGTAATGGTTTTATGTAAACTTCAGTTCGTTAAAGAAGGTTTATTAACTTAAATATGTTAAACTAATGATTTAAAGCATTTCGATATCGATTGCTAAATGAGTATATACAAGAAAATCGAATTCATACCTAAATATAAGATTACGTAATTATTCTAAATGCACTGCCGTTATGCCGTTATGGCTTTATATTAACTTCAGTTCGTTAAAGAAGGTTTATTAACTTAAATATGTTAAGCCAGTTATTTGAAGCATTTCGATATCGAAAGCTTAATGCATATATACAAGAAAATCGACTTTATACCTAAATATAAGTCTACGGAATTCTTTTAAATGCACTGCCGTTATGCCGCCATGGTTTTATGTTAACTTCAGTGTGTTCAAGAAGCTTAATTAACTTAAATATGTTAAACTAATGATTTGAAGCATTTCGATATCGATTGCTAAATGTGCAAATACAAGAAAATCGAATTTATACCTAAGTATAAAATTATAACATTACGGAATTCTTCTAAATGCACTGCCGTTATGACGTTAAGGCTTTATGTAGACTTCAGTGGGTTAAAGAATGTTTATTAACTTAATATGTTAAACTAATGATTTGAAGCATTTCGATATCGATATCTAAATGTGTATATAAAAGAAAATCGACTTTATACCTAAATATAAGATTACGGAATTCTTCCAAATGCACTGCCGTTATGGCTTTATATCAACTTCAATACGTTACATAAAGTTAATTAACTTAAATATGTTAAACTAATGATTTGAAGCATTTCGATATCGATAGCTAGATATGTATATACAAGAAAATCGAATTTATACCTGTATATAAGATAACGGAATTTTTCTAAATGCACTGCCGTTATGCCGCTAACACTTTATGTAGACTTCAGTGCGTTAAAGAAGGTTTATTAACCTAAATATGTTAAACTAATGATTTGAAGCATTTCGATATCGATATCTAAATGTGTATATAAAAGAAAATCGACTTTATACCTAAATATAAGATTACGGAATTCTTCCAAATGCACTGCCGTTATGTCTTTATATCAACTTCAATACGTTAAAGAAGGTTAATTAACTTAAATATGTTAAACTAATGGTTCAAAGCATTTCGATATCGATTGCTTAATGCACATATACAAGAAAATCGACTTTATACCTAAATTTAAGACTACGGAATTCTTCCAAATGTAGTGTCGTTATGTCGCCATGGCTCTTTATCAACTTCAATACGTTAAAGAAGGTTTATTAACTTAAATATGTTAAACTAATGACATGAAGCATTTCGATATCGATTGCTAAATGTGTATATACAAGAAAATCGACTTTATACCTAAACAAAAGATTACGGAATTCACCAAAATATACTGCCGTTATGCCGTTATGGCTTTATTTAAACTTCAGTAAGATAAAGAAGGTTAATTAACCTAAATATGCTAAACCAGTTATTTTAAGATTTTCGATATCGATTGCTAAATGTGTAAATCCAAGAAAATCGACTACATACCTAAATATAAGATTACGGAATTCTTCTACATGCACTGCCGTTATGGCGCCATGGCTTTACGTTAACTTCAGGCGTTAAAGAAGCCTTATTAACTTAAATATGTTAAACTAATGATTTGAAGCATTTCGATATCGATTGCTAAATGAGTATATACAAGAAAATCGAATTCATACCTAAATATAAGATTGCGTAATTCTTCTAAATGCACTGCCGTTATGCCGTTATGGCTTTATATAAACTTCAGTTCGTTAAAGAAGGTTTATTAACTTAAATATGTTAAGCCAGTTATTTGAAGCATTTCGATATCGAAAGCTTAATGCATATATACAAGAAAATCGACTTTATACCTAAATATAAGACTACGGAATTCTTTTAAATGCACTGCCGTTATGCCGCCATGGTTTTATGTTAACTTCAGTGTGTTCAAGAAGCTTAATTAACTTAAATATGTTAAACTAATGATTTGAAGCATTTCGATATCGATTGCTAAATGTGCAAATACAAGAAAATCGAATTTATACCTAAGTATAAAATTATAACATTACGGAATTCTTCTAAATGCACTGCCGTTATGACGTTAAGGCTTTATGTAGACTTCAGTGAGTTAAAGAATGTTTATTAACTTAATATGTTAAACTAATGATTTAAAGCAATTCGATATCGATATCTAAATGTGTATATAAAAGAAAATCGACTTTATACCTAAATATAAGATTACGGAATTCTTCCAAATGCACTGCCGTTATGGCTTTATATCAACTTCAAAACGTTAAATAAAGTTAATTAACGTAAATATGTTAAACTAATGATTTGAAGCATTTCTATATCGCTTGCCAAATATGTATATACAAGAAAATCGAATTTATACCTAAATATAAGATAACGGAATTTTTCTAAATGCACTGCCGTTATGCCGTTAACACTTTATGTAGACTTCAGTGCGTTAAAGAAGGTTTATTAACTTAAATATGTTAAACTAATGATTTGAAGCATTTCGATATCGATTGCTAAATGTGTATATACAAGAGAATCGACTTTATACCTAAATATAAGATTTCGGAATTCTTCCAAATATACTGTCATTATGCCGCCATGGCTTTGTATCAACCTCAATACGTTAAAGAAGGTAAATTATTTTAAATATATTAAACTAATGATTTGAAGCATTTTGATATCGCTTGCTAAATGAATATATACAAGGAAGTCGAATTTATACCTAAATATAAGATAACGGAATTCTTCTAAATGCAGTGCTGTTATACTGTTAAGGCTTTATGTAGACTTCAGTGCGTTAAAGAAGGTTTATTAACTCAAATATGTTAAACTAATGAGCTGAAGCATTTCGATATCGATTGCTAAATGTGTATATACAAGAAATTCGACTTTATTCCTAACTATAAGATTACGGAAATTACCCAAATATACTACCGTTATGCCGTTATGGCTTCTGTAAAGAAGGTTAATTATTTAAATATGATAAGCTAATGGTTTGAAGCATTTCGATATCGATTGCTAAATGTGTAAATACTGTACTGTCGTTATGCCGCCATGTCTTTGTATCAACTTCAATACGTTAAAGAAGGTTAATAATCTTAAATAGTTAAATTAATGGTTTGAAGCATTTCGATATCGACTGCTGAATGTGTAAATACAAGAAAATCGACTTTACACCTAAATATAAAATTATAACATTACGGAATTCTTCTAAATGCACTACCGATATACCGTTAATGCTTTATGTAGACTTCAGTAAACTAAAAAATGTTTATTAACTTAATATGTTAAACTAATGATTTGAAGCATTTCGATATCGATAGCTAAATATGTATATACAAGAAAAACGACTTTATACCTAAATTAAAGATAACATAATTCTTCTAAATGCACTGCCGTTATGCCGTTAAGGCTTTATGTAGAGTTCAGTGAGTTAAAGAAGGTTTATTAACTAAAATATGTTCAACTAATGGTTTGAAGCATTTCGGTATCGATTCCCTCAATGTGTATATACAAGAAAATCGTCTTTATACTTAAATATAAGATTACGGAATTCTTCCAAATGTACTGTCGTTATGCCGCCATGGCTTTATGTCAACTTCAATTCGTTAAAGACGATTAATTCACTTAAATAAGTTAAAATAATAATTTGAAGCATTTTGATATCGCTTGCTAAATGAGTACATACAAGAAAGTCGAATTTATACCTAAATATAAGATAACGGAATTCTTCTAAATGCAGTGCAGTTATACCGTTAAGGCTTAATGTAGACTTCAGTGCGTTAAAGAAGGTTTATTAACTTAAATATGTTAAACTAATGAGCTGAAGCATTTCGATATCGATTGCTAAATGTGTATATACAAGAAAATCGATTTTATACCTAAATAAAAGATTACGGAAATTACCCAAATATACTACCGTTATGCCGTTATGGCTTCTGTAAAGAAGGTTTATTATTTAAATACGATAAGCTAATGGTTTGAAGCATTTCGATATCGATTGCTTAATGTGTATATACAAGAAAATCGAATTTATACCTAAATAAAAGATAACATAATTCTTCTAAATGCACTTCCGTTATGCCGTTAAGGCTTTATATAGACTTCAGTGAGTTAAAGAAGGTTTATTAACTTAAATATGTTAAACTAATGATTCGAAGCATTTCGATATCGATAGCTAAATGTGTATATACAAGAAAATCGACTTTATACCTAAATATAAGATTACGGAATTCTTCCAAATGTACTGTCTTTATGCCGCCATGGCTTTATGTCAACTTCAATTCGTTAAAGAAGGTTAATTAACTTAAATAAGTTAAACTAATAATTTGAAGCATTTTGATATCGCTTGCTAAATGAGTACATACAAGAAAGTCGAATTTATACCTAAATATAAGATAACGGAATTCTTCTAAATGCAGTGCAGTTATACCGTTAAGGCTTAATGTAGACTTCAGTGCGTTAAAGAAGGTTTATTAACTTAAATATGTTAAACTAATGATTTGAAGCATTTCGATACCGATTGCTAAATGCGTATATTGAACAAAATCGACTTTATACCTAAATATAAGATTACGGAACTCTTCCAAATGCACTGCCGTTATGCCGTTAAGTCTTTTGTAGACTTCAGTAAGATAAAGAGGATTAATTAACTTGAATCTGTTAAACTAATGATGTGAAGTATATCGGCATCGATTGCTAAATGTGTATATACAAGAAAATCGACTTTATACCTAAATATAAGATTACGGAATTGTTCCAAATGTTTTGTCGTTATGCCGCCATGGCTTTGTATCACCTTCAATACGTTTAAGAAGTTTTATTAACTTAAATATATTAAACTAATGATTTGAAGCATTTCGATATCGATTGCTAAATGAGTATGTACAAGAAAATCGAATTCATACCTAAATATAAGATTACGTAATTCTTCTAAATGCACTGCCGTTATGCCGTTAAGGCTTTTGCAGACTTCAGTAAAAAAAAGAGGGTTAAGTAACTTAAATATGTTTAACTAATGATTTGAAGCATTTCGATATCGATTGCAAAATGTGTATGTACAAAAATATTGACTTTATACCTTTATATAAGATTACGGAATTCTTCCAAATTACTGTCGTTACGCCGCCATGGCCTTATTTCACCTTCAATACGTTAAGGATGGTTAATTAACTAAAATATGTTAAACTAATGATTTGGAGCATTTCGGTATCGATTGCTAAATATGTAAATACAAGAAAATCGATTTTTTTACCATAATATAAGATTACGGAATTCTTCTAAATGCACTGCAGTTATACCGTTAAGGCTTTATGTAGACTTCAGTGTGTTAAAGAAGATTTAAGATAAATAACTTGAAAATGTAAAACTAATGATTTGAAGCATTTCGATATCGATTGCTAAATGTGTATATACAAGAAGATCGACTTTACATATACCTAAATATAAGATTAGGGAATTCTTCCAAATGTACTGTCGTTATGCCGCCATGGTTTGTATCAACTACAATACGTTTAAGAAGGTTAATTATTTTAAATATTTTAAACTAATAGTTTGAAGCATTTCGATATCGACTTCTAAATGTGTAAATACAACAAAATCGACTTTATACCTAAATAGAAAATTATAACATTACGGATTTCTTCTAAATGCACTGCCGTTATACCGTTAAGGCTTTATGTAGACCTCATAGCTAAATGTGTATATACAAGAAAATCGACTTTATACCTGAATATAAGATTACGGAATTCTTCTACATGCACTGCCGTTATGCCGCCGTGGCTTTATGTTAACTTCAGTGCGTTAGAGAAGCTTTATTAACTTAAATATGTTAAACTAATGATTTGAAACATTTCGATATCGCTTGCTAAATGTGTATATACAAGAAAATCGAATTTATGCCTAAATATAAGATAACGGAATTCTTCTAAACGCACTGCCGTTATGCCGTTAAGGCTTTATGTAGACTTCAGTAAGATAGAGGGGAATAATTAACATAAATATGTTAAACTTATGATTTGAAGCATTTCGATATCGATTGCTAAATATGTAAATACAATAAAATCGACTTTGTACCTAAATATAAGATTACGGAATTCTTTTAAATGCACTGCAGTTATACCGTTAAGGCTTTATGTACACTTCAGTGCGTTAAAGAAGGTTTATTATAAATAACTTGAAAATGTAAAACTAATGATTTAAAGCATTTCGTTATAGATTGCTATATGTGTATGTACAACAATATCGACTTTATACCTAAATAAAAGATAACGGAATTCTTCTACATGCACTGCCGTTATGCCGTTAAGGCTTTTGTAGACTTCAGTATGAAAAAGAGGGTTAATTAACTTAAATATGTTAAACTAATATTTTGAAGCATTTCGATATCGATTGCTAAATGAGTATGTACAAGAAAATCGAATTTATACCTAAATATAAGATTATGGAATTCTTCTAACTGCACTGCCGTTATGCCGCCATGGCTTCATGTCACCTTCGGTAGGTTAAAGAAGGTAATTTAACTTAAATATGTTAAACTAATGATTTGAAGCATTTTGATATCGATTGCTAAATGTGCTAGTACAAGAAACTTGACTTTATACATAAACATAGGATAACGGAATTCTTCCAAATGCATTGCCGTTAATCCGCCATGGCTTTATGTCAACTTCGGTTCGTTAAAGAAGGTTTGTTAACTTAAATATGTTAAACTAATGATTTGAAGCATTTCATATCGATTGCTAAATATGCATACAAGAAAATCGATTTTATACCTTAATATAAGATTACGGAATTCTTCTAAATGCACTGCAGTTATACCGTTAAGGCTTTATGTAGACTTCAGTGCGTTCAAGAAGGTTTATTAACTTAAATATGTTAAACTAATGATTTGAAGCATTTCGATATCGATAGCTAAATGTGTATATACAAAAAATCGACTTTATACCTAAATATAAGATAACGGAATTCTTCTACATGCACTGCCGTTATGCCATCATGGCTATATGCAAACTTCTGATCATTGAAGAAGGTATATTAACTTAAATATGTTAAACTAATGAGTTGAGCCATCTCGATATCGATTGCTAAATGTGTATATACAAAAAATCGACTTTATTCCTAAATATAAGATTACGGAATTCTTCCAAATGCACTGCCGTTATACCGTTATGGCTTTATGTAAACTTCAACAAGAAAAATAAGGATAATTAACTTAAATATGTTAAACTAATGATTTGAAGCATTTCGATATCGACTACTAAATGTGTATATACAAGAAAACCGACTTTATACCTATTTATAAGATAACGGAATTCTTCTACATGCACTGCCGTTATGCCGCCATGATTTTATGCAAACTTCAGTTCTTCGAAGAAAGCTTATTAACTTATATATGTTAAACTAATGAGTTGAAGTATTTCGATATCGATTGCTAAATATGTAAATACAAGAAAATCGACTTTATACCTTAATATAAGATTACGGAATTCTTCTAAATGCACTGCAGTTATACCGTTAAGGCTTCATGTAGACTTCAGTGCGTTTAAGAAGGTTTATTAACTTTAATATGTTAAAATAATGATTTGAATCATTTCGATATATATATCGACTTTATATCAAAATATAAGATTATACCTAAGTATAAGATTACGTAATTCTTCTAAATGCACTGCCGCTATGCCGATAAGGCTTGATGTAGACTTCAGGAAGATAAATAGGGTTAATTAACTTAAATATGTTAAACTAATGATTTGAAGCATTTCGATATCGATTACTAAATGTGTATGTACAAAAAAATCGACTTTATACCTAAATATAAGCTAACGGCTTAACTAGCTTAACTTAAATATGTTAAACCAGTTATTTGAAGCATTTCGATATCGATTGCAAAATGTGTATGTACAAGAGAATTGACTTTATGCCTAAGAATAAGACTACGGAGTTCTTCCAAATGCACTGCCGTTATGCCGTTATGCCGTTATGGCTTCATGTAAACTTCAGTAAGATAAAGAAGGTTAATTAACTAAAATATGTTAAACTAATGATTTGAAGCATTTCGATATCGATTGCTAAATGTGTATATACAAGAAAATCGACTTTATACCTAAATATAAGGTAACGGAATTCTTCTACATGCACTGCCGTTATACCGTTAAGGCTTTATGTAGACTTCAGTGTGTTAAAGAAGGTTTATTATAAATAACTTGAAAACTACATCCACTGCTGTTATACCGTTAAGGCTTTATGTAGACCTCATTAAGCTAAAAAATGTTTATTAACTTAATATGTTAAACTAATGATTTGAAGCATTTCGATATCGATAGGTAAATGTGTATATGCAAGAAAATCGACTTTATACCTAAATATAAGATTACGGAATTTTTCCAAATGTGCTGTCGTTATGCCGACATGGCTTTATATCAACTTCAATACGTTAAGGAAGGTTAATTAACTTAAATATGTTAAACTAATGATTTGAAGCATTTCGATATCGCTTGCTAAATGTGTATATAAAAGAAAATCGAATTTATACCTAAATATAAGATAACGGAATTATTCTAAACGCACTGCCGTTATGCCGTTAAGGCTTTTTGTAGACTTCAGTAAGATAGAGGGGAATAATTAACTTAAATATGTTAAACTTATGATTTGAAGCATTTCGATATCGATTGCTAAATATGTAAATACAAGAAAATCGACTTTGTACCTAAATATAAGATTACGTAATTCTTCTAAATGCACTGCAGTTATACCGTTAAGGCTTTTGTAGACTTCAGTATGAAAAAGAGGGTTAATTAACTTAAATATATTAAATAAATGTTTTGAAGCATTTCGATATCTATTGCTAAGTGAGTATATACAAGAAAATCGACTTTATACCTAAATATAAGATTATGGAATTCTTCTAAATGCACTGCCGGTAATCGATAAACTACATCCACTGCTGTTATACCGTTAAGGCTTTATGTAGACCTCATTAAGCTAAAAAATGTTTATTAACTTAATATGTTAAACTAATGATTTGAAGCATTTCGATATCGATAGGTAAATGTGTATATGCAAGAAAATCGACTTTATACCTAAACATAAGATTACGGAATTGTTCCAAATGTACTGTCGTTATGCCGCCATGGCTTTGTATCACCTTCAGTACGTTAAAGAAGGTTAATTATTTTAAATATGTTAAACTAATGATTTGAAGCATTTCGATATCGATTGCTAAATGTGTATATACAACAAAATCGACTTTATACCTAATTATAAGATTACGGAATTCACTCAAATATACTGCCGTTATGCCGTTATGGCTTTATGTAAACTTCAGTAAGATAAAAAAGGTTAATTAACTTAAATATGCTAAACCAGTTATTTGAATCATTTCGATATCGATTGCAAAATGTGTATGTACAAGAAAATCGACTTTATGCCTAAATATAAGTTTACGGAATTCTTCCAAACGCACTGCCGGTATGCCGTTATGGCTTTATATTAACTTCAGTTCGTTAAAGAAGGTTTATTAACTTAAATATGTTAAACCAGTTATTTGAAGCATTTCGATATCGATTGCTTAATGCATATATACAATAAAATCGACTTTATACCTAAATATAAGACTACGGAATTCTTCCAAATGTACTGTCGTTATGCCGCCATGGCTCTTTATCAACTTCAATACGTTAAAGAAGGTTAATTAACTTAAATATGTTAAACTAAGGATTTGAAGCATTTCGATATCGCTTGCTAAATGTGTATATACACGAAAATCGAATTTATACCTAAATATAAAATTATAACATTACGGAATTCTTCTAAATGCACTGCCGTTAGGCTTTATGTAGACTTCAGTAAGCTAAAAAATGTTTATTAACTTAATATGTTAAACTAATGATTTCAAGCATTTCGATATGGATATCTAAATGTGTATATAAAAGAAAATCGACTTCATACCTAAATATAAGATTACGGAATTCTTCCAAATGCACTGCCGTTATGGCTTTATATCAACTGCAATACGTTAAAGAAGGTTAACTTACTTAAATATGTTAAACTAATGATTTGAAGCATTTCGATATCGCTTGCCAAATATGTATATACAAGAAAATCGACTTTATACCTAAATAAAAGATAACGGAATTCTTCTACATGCTCTGCCGTTATGCCGTTAAGGCTTTTGTAGACTTCAGTATGAAAAAGAGGGTTAATTAACTTAAATATGTTAAACGAATATTTTGAAGCATTTCGAAATCGATTGCTAAATAAGTATATACAAGAAAATCGAATTTATACCTAAATATAAGATTATGGAATTCTTCTAACTGCACTGCCGTTAAGCCGCCATGATTTTATGCCAACTTCAGTTCTTTGAAGAAAGTTTATTAACTTAAATATGTTAAACTAATGAGTTGAACCATCTCGATATCGATTGCTAAATGTGTATATACAAAAATCGACTTTATTCCTAATTATAAGATTACGGAATTCTTCCAAATGCACTGCCGTTATACCGTTATGGCTTCATGTAAACTTCAGTAAGAAAAATAAGGATAATTAACTTAAATATGTTAAACTAATGAGTTGAGCCATCTCGATATCGATTGCTAAATGTGTATATACAAAAAATCGACTTTATTCCTAAATATAAGATTACGGAATTCTTCCAAATGCACTGCCGTTATACCGTTATGGCTTTATGTAAACTTCAACAAGAAAAATAAGGATAATTAACTTAAATATGTTAAACTAATGATTTGA